>BLKM01000075.1:113963-390181 GCA_013340265.1 Coptotermes formosanus
CCCCCCCCCCCCCCCCCCCCCCCCCCCCCCCCCCCCCCCCCCCCCCCCCCCCCCCCCCCCCCCCCCCCCCCCCCCCCCCCCCCCCCCCCAACTGTTTAACATTTAGAAAAATAAAATGAAGAAAAGTTGTTGGTAGTGAAATACACAGACACCAAGTATCATATGATGCCATGCAGAGCGGTTAATGAAAGTTAATCTTAAATCATGCTGTGAGCATGCGCTGTCATGTGATAAGGTATGGTGGTTTTACAGAGCTCCGTGGATTTTGTGAAAAGTGAGCCTGGTTTAAGCAGTGAGTCGTTTTCTCCTTCACATGATGAATGTCATAACATCAATATAAAGGTTGAGGATCTACCAGTTTTAGAAGAAGAAGAAGAAGAAGAAGAGGAGGAGGAGGAGGAGGAAGATCCTGAGCCAGTTATCTCGCCATCCATAGAGACTGAACATGAGGTGAGTTGTGTGTGTGTGTGTGTGTGTGTGTGTGTGTGTGTGTGTGAGTGAGATGGAGAGAGCGCACACGCATGCATGCACATGTGTGTCCAGTGTTAGCCATGTTTCAGAAGTATGTATAATTGTCTGTTTTTGGTATCGTCTGTATTTCTGTGTGTCCACATGAAAAGCTGTATGCAGGTGGAAGGATTTTCAAGAACCCTTGTTGTATGTTCTTTTCAAAGTAAAAACACCTTATGTGGAGACCACATCTGTCTGTGACCTCATATTAGTGACTAACTTTGTCTGATTTTTATGAAATTCAGTGTAAGTTCACAGCTGTGCAACATGTGCCACATGTGTGCAGGCAGGCTGCTGACATCAAATTTCCTTGTTGTGCACCTGTGTAAAATATTGAGGGCCAGTTGTAGGTCAAGGGCCTGTGAACTCCTCCTCCCCCCTCCTGCACCTTCCCATCCTCCACCTCCCCCCCTCCTCCTCCTCCTCCTCCTCCAATGGACACCTCTTCTGCTTGTTTTCTTTCATGAAAGGAGGTATGTAGAGACTGCTTTCAGATGTTATGTTGTGTGAAGGTTGATTGTCGTGCCGAGAAAGTAGTTTTCATATATTATGCTGAATTGTCTTACAAAAGAATAAAAAGGCGGTGGTTTCTGCACCAGTTACATTAGACATGAGAACTAACATTTCTAGTTGCATTTTTATGTATTGGTGTACAAATGAAGTGTATCAGTACATACCAGGGCTGTGCAGTCTTTACACAAAACTTCCGACTCCGACTCCTCAATTTTTAAAACTCCGACTCCGACCCCTTCGTAAAAGCTCAGTATGTATTAATAACGGTAAACCTATAAGACATTTCATCACCACCACGTGAATTTTGAGTCTACTTTTTTGACTTATAACCTATATTTAAGTATAAGTCTAATGGTTATTGCAGCTGTCAGGGCTCTGAATTTGGAGTATCTAGTTTAGATTTTAAATTGAAGTTGGAGTCGGTACATTTTTACATAGTTGGTAGATTTTTACGGACTCTGACACTTGACTGCACCTAAAATTCCTTCTGACTCTTGACTCCGACTCCACAGCCCTGGTATATATGTATACATATTGAATGCGTAGTACCATGTTGCATGGATAGCTGTTGCGTCACATGTTTGAATAGTTATTATCATGGGAAATATGTGACAGTTGAATAGTATTTCTGATGTACATGATTAGTATAAATTTATACTAATTTATAATTAATAATTAATTTATAGCAGTGAGGCACAGAGTTACATCACACCTGATGGTGACAGCGTACACTGTGTCTCACAGGAGGAGATTCAATTTATGGTGACAGCATAACCCCTAATGCAGAAGAGGAGATACAGTTGTTTATGAAATAACATAAGCATACTTCTTTAAGCCATGTCAGAGCGTGGATTTAGATGAGGAACTTGAAGTAACATTACATACATTAACGTGTTTTCTAAGCCTGACACAGCATTCTCGGTTCTGGATCCATACTGACAAGACTGCCTGAATCTTCAACAAAATCAAGCACTTAATGAACTGTCCTTGCCATTTCACCAACCTGATTACTTGTCACCATCCATTTGCTTCCACTCAGCAGTACCTGTACCTGTAATTGTGATCTGCAAGAATCCCGGATACACAGCCTTGTACAATTTGGTAAAGAATGCATTTTCTCTAATGCAGTAATTATTTACTACATTTATGTTAGGCCATATCGTTATGGTTTGTCCTCATTTTTTTTTGTGTTTTTATCAACAGAGCACGTTGAATGAACGTGTCATGGATGGTAAGGATCTTCGCTATCCCTGCCTTGTCTGCAATAAGTCATTCAGCAGGAAGAGTTATATGAAGACACATCAGCATATACACAGTGGGAAGCATCCATATCACTGTGATGTGTGCGGTAAGACATTCAGTCTTGAGAGGTATCTGAAGACACACCAACGTAGACATAGGGGGGAATTTCCATGTCTCTGTGTTGTGTGCAATAAGTCATTCATTCAGAAGGGTGATCTGAAGAGACACCTGCGGATACATAGTGGGGATCGACCATATCCCTGTAGTGTGTGTAATAAGTCATTTATTCAGAAGGGCGGCCTGAAGAGACATCTGCGCATACATAGCGGCGAGCATCCGTATACGTGTTATATGTGCGGTAAGGCATTCGGTGATCAGAGCGTTTGGAAGAGACATCAACTGATGCACGTTCAGGGGCAGCCGTATTCTTGTGATGTATGTGGCAAGTCATTCAATAGGAAGAGTTTTCTGGAGATGCATGTGATGACACATGTGAATACAGAGCAGCGCATACATAGTAGGGGACGTCCATATGCTTGTGACGTGTACAGTAAACCATTTGGTATGAACAGTGAAGTGAAGGTACGTGAACACCTGCATAGTGGGGAGCATCCATATCTTTGTGTTGTGTGTAATAAGTCCTTCAGTACTTCGAATAATCTGAAGGCACATCAGTGTTTATGTCATTCTGGCATATAACAGTCCTGAAGACCTATCTATACATGCATAGTGGGATGAGTCTGTATCTTTTTGTTGGGCATAATAAGTCCTTGAGTGAGAAGGATGGTCAGAAAAGACATAAACACGTACATTATGGAGAATACTCATATGAATTATAAATTCAACATGTAAGGTTTCGTAGGTCATAAAAATTAAACGAGAAGTCATTACAGTGTTAAGTGTAGCTTATTTATCCCACCAAATTATCATTGTTTTTCAACAAAATCCCCAAACATATCGATGCATTTGTTGCATCTTGGCATGAGTTTAAAAATTCAGTAATATTAGAAATCAGGCACTTCTATTTTCTGCCTTTCACAAACAGCCCTTTTCCACTTGGTCATTATTGTAGAATTGGCATCTTCCTAAGTGTTGCTTTAGTAACCTGGTCCAGCAGGGCAAGGTGAGGAGTACAGGTTGGGCCACTGTTATTACTACACCACCGTGAATCGTTTCCTGCTGTGGCGCCCACTGTTATTGCACTGTGTGTGATTACAAAATTATAATCCACTGTAGCCCTTTATTTACAAAGAAACTTAAATAAGATCAGCAGCAGTACTTACAGTTTGGTAATTCACAAATAACGTATTATTATTATTATTGTAAACACTTGGACAAATAATGAACTGCCACACAGAAAAGAGGCTCCACACTCGCATATACACAAATATGTTGGGATGCTGGTACAAACACAAAATCCCAAATGAACCCCAACACCACCAAGGACTGCACAACCCCACCTGCTAGCTACATGTCAGCCGAGACATAATTTAGAATCACGAGACCGAAACCCAATTTAGTTTCTCATAGCTCGGACACAGGACACAGAGTGATGAGTAAAGGAAAAGAGTTCACGAAGGAAAACTCGGGACAACCACTGCCACATTGGCCGTGGGGAAGGAACCTTGAAATGAAACTAGTAGGTTAATTTGAGGGGCGGTAGCTGGACTGACGTGGAAGGTAGCAACAGAAATCCTGTGCCATGACACGGCACAAGGGTAGATGGTCCGAAAGTTTTGGAATGGCTCTTGCGTCATGGATATCTGTTCAGCCGTTGCCAGACTCTGCACCATTTTTTGACATGCTGCACTCTTGTTATGACATCCCCACACACCTCTATTAACTAGCGGTGGATTCTGGTTAGGAAGAATATCTCCCCGTAAAGACTGAATCATGGTATTCTTTGCTGGATCGAGTTTCCAGTGTCTTTGCCATTGCACATAAACATATCCCGTGAACAGTGTCTGACTGACTTTTGTGCCATTAATTGAAAGTTACTCCTACTACAGGGGCAGTTGGTGGTGCAGTTGATTGAGGCACTGCACTGCAAGCCAGAAGGTTGAGGGTTCGATTCCTGATGCTATCATGGGAATTTTTCATTGACATAATCCTTTCAGCTGCACTTTGGCCCTGGGGTCGGCTCAGCCTCTAAGTGGAATGAGTACCAGGATTATTTCCTGGGGGGTAAAGGCGGCCAGTGCGTGGGGCTGACAACCTTACCACCTTCATGTGCTGATTGTCTAGAAATCTGGGAGTCTCAACCTCCTGGAACCCTCAGGGCCTGTCCAGGCCTGTAATGGGACTGCTTTACCTTTCACTCCTACTACAAGTGCTACCGTGTACTGAAAAATAAGATTTTTGATTATGATGGAAGTTACAGGCTAAAGAATTTTATGTATTGAGCATGCCTTATATATATCTGATGTGTGCACTAACTCATTCAGTAATGGGATTGATGTGGAGAGACATCTAATCATGTATTAGCAGGGAGTATATGTATGTCTGTGATGTGTGTAATGAGTCATTTGGTGAATGTGGTCTGAAAACATGTATGCCTACATACAAGGGGAGTGTGCACATCTCTGTGATGTTTGTAATAAATCACTCATTGCGTTCTGAAGGTATGTCAGTGCGTACAGATAAGGCTTCATCCGTAATTTTGTTATGTGTACGGTACAGAATTTGAGGTGCAAGATAGTGTTCTGTTATGTATATCAGAATGGATATCAACTGTATATTATGTAACAGGATATTCGGTGATTGGAACGTTGTGACACGCGCATGTAGCTGGGAGGATGCAGAGTCCAATATCAGGCGATAATATAAAGCAAATTATGAGCGTATCACATCGTGTTGCCTCCTTGACTATAATTCTTTTTACGCACTTCAAATGAGCATGGCTCTGACACTCAGCTTATGGTCGTAATTGTAATGGCGTGGCCGGAGATGATCTGACCACTGCCACCAATTTTTATAGTGACACCGTGGGTATGGGTAGTTCCACCGATGCCACTACTTTGTAGCACCTTCCCAAAGGCCCTGCCGATAATGTAGCTTTGCAAGGCTCTCACTCCATCTGTTTTCTGGGTGGGGGTTAAACTGTCTCACTATAGCTGTTTTTTGCTTTAGCCTGATTACAGTGTTTAGCATAGTGTCCCAGTTTGTTGCAGTTATAACAACGCACGGACCTGTTAGCCTGCCGGCTTCTCATGGATGTGTGACGTATTTGCTGAGTCGGCTGTCTGCCTGCCGGCTTCTCATGGATGTGCGATGTATTTGCTGAGTCGGCTGTCTGCCTGCCAGCCTGTAGCTAGTGGACTTTGACTTACTCCCTGCTGCATGCTAATACGCAACTCCTGATCAGGGTGTTCAGACTTCCTGCTGCTTGTTCCCCCATTGCTAGTATGGCTTTCCGAGTTGACATAAAAGATTCCGTTTCGCTTTTCTTGAGTGTCTGCTTCAAAAATGACCACGGCAATTTGAAGGGCTTCTTCAAGGGTCTGAGGTAGCTTAAATCTGACTTGCTGACCAGCGTGGCCTATCCAGCCAGCTATAAATGTGGAAAAAAGCATTCTTTCAGCGTACTGAAAGTGAAATTTCTGTAATTCAGGGTCGTCCACTTTTGGTACTGTTTTTAAAGGTAATGACGTACAGCTGTGGGCAAATTCCTGCAGAGTTACATGTGGCCTCTGTCTCACTGTTTGTACCTTAATAAAATGGTGCTTCTCATTCCTTACATAATCATTTTATCTCTTCCGTATGAATTACCAATTCCATCAAATTTAGAGGCAGTGTCAAAGTGAATGCTCATATTACTTTTAGGCTGTGAGTACGATGGTGTACCTGTGGGGAAGGGGGAGCGATGCAGTGCCAAAATGAATATTTTAAGTGAAAAAGTTTGATTTTATATGCACAACAAATTTAAAAATATTGAACCAAGTAAAATGGCAGGCAGCAACTTACTCTGATTTTCATTAAGTACTTAATTTCTGTTGTGGTAGTTGTGAATACTTGCATGAGGTGCCAAAATCCTAGCTACACCCGTGTGTGGGTACATTTCCTAACTTCTTTACATCAGTATTTTGGTATTGGCCTTTCCATGTTGTGACATAGGGCTGTGTGATTGTAAGATGATGCCAAACAGTAAAGAAATGTATTAACTCTCTGAAGACAAAAAATTAATGTACATTTTATGTAAAGATTCAGTTAGTACTTCAACAGAGAACAGCTTGTTTCCATTAGAAAAAGCAGTCGGTTAGTGCTGTGTAGGGAAATAATCGCTGTTTGTTCTGAGATCCACACAAAACACATAAATACACGGTCTGGGCAGAACGTAGAATTTGTGAATGTTAAACCTGGCGGTACATGAAGTAACCACTGGGCTTTAGGTGTGTACATATAGATTCAGTGTGTAGCGCGCAGTAAACACACTCCGTCTCGGTTACAAAAACCAGCCAGTTAATGCTGTACAGGGAAATAATCGCTGTGTGTTCTGAGATCCACACAAAACACATAAATACACTGTGTGGGCAGAACGTAGAATTTGTGAATGTTAAACCTGGCGGTATATATATAAATACCCAGTCCGTACCGCGCAGTAAACACACTCCGTCTCGGTTATAAAAACCAGTCAGTTAATGCTGTATAGGGAAATAATCGCTGTTTGTTCTGAGATCCACACAAAACACATAAATACACTGTGTGGGCAGAACACAGAATTTGTGAATGTTAAACCTGGTAGTACATAAAGTAACCACTGGGCTTTAGGTGTGTACATATAGATTCAGTGTGTAGCGCGCAGTAAACACACTCCGTCTCAGTTACAAAAACCAGCCAGTTAATGCTGTACAGGGAAATAATCGCTGTGTGTTCTGAGATCCACACAAAACACATAAATACACTGTGTGGGCAGAACACAGAATTTGTGAATGTTAAACCTGGTAGTACATATAGTGACCACTGGGCTGTAGGTGTGTACATATAGATTCAGTTCGTGCCACGCAGTAAGCACACTCCATCTCGGTTATAAAAACCAATCAGTTAATGCTATATAGGGAGATAATTGCGTTTTGTTCTGAGATCCATACAAAACACACAAATACACTGTGTGGGCAGAATGCAGAATTTGTGAATGTTAAACCTGGTAGTACATATAATGACCACTGGGCTGTAGGTGTGTACATATAGATTCAGTTCGTGCCACGCAGTAAGCACACGCCGTCTGGGTTATAAAAACCAATCAGTTAACGCTATATAGGGAGATAATTGCGTTTTGTTCTGAGATCCATACAGAACACATAAATACACTGTGTGGGCAGAAAGCATGACTTTAGCGTTAAACCTGGTGGTATGTATACTAACCACTATGCTTTAAAGTGTTGATCGTATGTAGTGGCTCGTCCTTACGGATCCATTGAAATGAAAATATGCAGATTCGTAGTTAAAATATAATAAATATAAAAAAAGATATATATATATATATATAACTGCATCAGGTTACATAAATTGCTACATAATGTACTGTGCTTGGATGGGTCCATTGAGGATCAATGCTGTAGAGCTGTGTTTCCCACCCAGGCTTTCGGAGAACCTCGTTAGGCGTTCCCCAAAAAGTCGTGCAATAAATAAAAGTAAATTTTTGAAATGCCACGAAAATTTCCAAATATCGCGCAATATTTATCCGGCGATTGGCTATACTGCAGCAATCTCCTTGCGCTACGAACTACCTGTTTGTTTTCTGTCCTGTAAACGTTTTCATAGGCAGGTGTTTCTCCATTGACGAAAGGTTAGAGAAACTTCTGTAGAGGCTCACAACGTGCCCCTGGCAGTAGGCCCTGCATATCAGATGTAGCATTCGTAGAAGTGACTTCGAGGTAAATTCAAAACACTTCTGTTTGAACCTTAACCTGTATCGACATGCCGCGATTCATATGATTACTCGTACAGGATTAAAATTATACAGCGCGTTTCTTTTATCGCTGTTCTGAGCACCGCAGCTGTCACGGGATTTCCCGGCGGATGACGGCGTTTTATGCGATAAAGCTGCCGTCGTCGGTGCTGCGATAAAAGGAGTTCTTTTTTCTGTATACCACTAGCTCTCTTGCAGGGGCTACAATCTGTGACATTAATGCCGCATACCATCAGCTTTTCTTTTTCATGGCAATCAACTCTAACAAGAAAATTATTACACTTCCAGACAATCCTACTGCCAGTATATAGAAAGCTAGTTGCAGATCTTTCAGTGAAAACACTTTTGGATTCCCGTTATTGATCTCAGGTATTTCTGTTAGATTTGTTGGGTCGTGTCTACCATCATACATGTCAGCGCTAGGTGGCGTGATGTGTTTCCAATGCTCCACTATTCCCGCCTCTACTAACCTAGCAATACCTTTATTGATGTAAGGGAGATAGGGCGATCCTCTTGGCATCAGATACCCGAGAAAGTAGTGGCGTGGACATTCCCTAAGAGCGTGCAGCAGGAGAGAGCCGTCACTCGCTCGGTATTTGTCCAACACAGCGCCGTCCGCATAGTCCGTCTTCCTCACCAGGATTGCGATGTTTCTTTCAGTAGATACTAATCTCCATAAGTTAATTCTACTTGCTGCTACCTTAACCCTTCTGGACAGCCTGTCCATCGTGGGGTTAATGTCAAATGACGTGACTGTGCTATTAATTTGATCAGACCCAAATGTGTCTATTAACGACGGAGATCCGGTGTAGATACTTAAACCTGAGGCGTCTAGTTCCTCAAGAGTATTTATATCCGGATAGTAGTAAGGCTTTGTCATCGCTGTGACCAACATGCTTTGCATTGCGCTTGTCAACACCAGACCAAACAGAAGACAAGATATCAAGAATATTCTTTGTGAGATAGCACTTGGAATGCGTGGGAATGACGAAGCAACGAAGGGGCGGAACATTTCTGTGAGTATTATTGACCAGCCGATTTTACTTTTCGACAGATTT
This sequence comes from Coptotermes formosanus, assembly GCA_013340265.1. Lineage (NCBI taxonomy): Eukaryota > Metazoa > Arthropoda > Insecta > Blattodea > Rhinotermitidae > Coptotermes > Coptotermes formosanus. The sequence continues at coordinate 123,195 of BLKM01000075.1, forward strand.
GATTCGAAAGAGCTTCGGGCTTGGTTTATTAGAAAGTAGAAACAAACGTTGATAATGTAGAGTCCAAGAACACTCAGAGCAACTGTCGAATCTACTGGCCGAAATATTGTCAACCACTTGGGTACGCGGTTAGCTTTCGGAACAATGATACACACCTTATCAGAATATGCGCTGTGTGTGAATACGATTTTGTCCGATCCGTAGACTTTTATAAACACGCCATTCATAGAGATATCTGCCCTTCCGTGCACTATATCTCCAATTGCACCGGTGAATGTACCGTTTTGTGTGCCGTATCCATATTCCTCTCCATCTGAGGTATGCCTAATTATTGGGGTAAAATTGAGGTAAGCGGCCAGGCTATAGAGGAGAGATGCGTCCATTCCCGTGTAAGTGATAGTACAGGTTTTGTCATCTAGATAGCACTCCGCTCTTGATAATACTGTTGGGAAACGACGGAACGTGACAACTCGAAGCGGGTATCCGTAAAATTTTGGAATAGAGTTCCTCGACGTAATTGCACTTCCGTTGAGATTGAAAATTCTTCCTCTTTGTAGACTTTCGTGCGTCGGAAGGAATGGATTGTACACAATGACGTTCTCAGATACTACGTACCGATTTTGTATTACCGAGACTGCCATCAGGATAACATCAATGACCTTGAACTCTTCCCACAACTTCTGTAAAAGCGTTCTGCATCGAACCTTGTATTCGTTGGTTGAATCATATCCAAACTGCACGTACAAGAGGATGATGAATTTTATTTTTGAATTCCAGTTAATGTTGATTTTTGTTAAGTAAGTAAAGTATCCTATTACAGAATTTTCATTCTCTGCTATAATCAAGTAATTAGCACATGAAGAATGTGTATTTTGCATTATGTGAAAGTGAGTAGCTAGTGGGAGGATAGGTTGGTAACATCTGGAAATGTCTTTGAGGCTGTTATTATGTTCAGCAAAAGGATACGAGCAAATCGTGAGGTCAGCTTTTTGAAGAGCTTGTTTATTTCTTGAATTGGCTGTATGCTGTGTTGATGTATGTTTGGCTGTTCTCATCGCCTCTTCTCTTGTCTTATGTTCAGCATCATATTCATCAGCTACGACGTTTGACTTCCTTCTGTACGGAGAAGCATCCATTCCTGTTGTTCCACCTTTTCTTAACCTGTAGACATGGTGAACACATCTGTCTTTAGGAAGGTCTGTGGGTGTCCCATGCTGGTGTCTTGAATCAAATTCATTTGTGGATTTGTTGTTGAGAATTTGACGAAGTGAGATGTGCTTCTTAGGATGAGGTTTAACTAAAGATGCTTTATGTTCCATTATTGTTAGAGGTGTTGCAAGATGATTGTGCATTTGTTGTAACAATACTGAGGATATATCACTCACTGTGTAAGTATTTGTTTGTAAAGTCACTGCCAGTGTTAAACGGTTAATAATAAAATATTGCGAGCAAACTCGCCAAAATGCTTTGTTGTCAGAAAAAGATACCGCTCTTTCATCTATGTTAAAGAGCTGTACGAATTCCGACGACTGTAATTTATATTGCTGAGTCAGGAAGAATGTAATGACGAATACCAACGCCACAGTCCACACGCTCATCATATATGCGGAAGGTTTCTAAATTTCACACTGAACTGATACCTTCTCCCAGTCCGCTCTAACTCTGATACTCTTATATCGTAATTAATCGTGTTTTCATACTAAAACTAAACGTTTGTATGCCAATTTTATACATGTTTATGTTTCCTACACCTTACTTCTGGTAGACTGAATTTGATTGCTTCTTCTCTGACTCCTTCAGCGATAAAAGGTATTCTCATGCAGTATGCCTAACTCACACTTAGTTCCTCAAGTTCTTTTTGTTAACATGTCAATATTCTTGTTTTTGTGCCTGTGTAGTGGTTGCGTTTTTCAGGTGATGTCGGTGTTTGTTTACCTGTCTGCGTTTTAAGTTGACGTTAATTTTATTGGTAAACAAACAGTGTCAGATGATTACTAGGGTTGGACAATTTCGGCACTCATGGAATGACATTGTTACGTCGAGAAAATTGTAGTAGGAACAATATTTTATAAAATAAGATATAAATACGAATAAAATGTATACATCTGATGTTACAAACCCCAGCTTCCCCTAACATAATGCTAGCATGTATATCGAGCTTACGTATTTTAACTTAAGGCTTGTACTAGCTTTGTGGAAACCCAGTTTCAAGTATTCTACGTTATTCCGTTATAGTGTTTTTAATCCTGCTGCGGCGCTTATAGCATGTAAAGTTGGAACTTCTGGCCAGCAGGTGAAGTTGCCCCCCGGAGTATAAACAATGAGTTTGTTTTTTGTAACCGCTACGTAGGATTGTTTGTTACAGACTAGCACTGTGCGTCATAAGGGTTCCTTATTACACAAGAACATAGGAATGAAAGTGTTTGTTAATTTCTGGCGGTTTACATACTGGTATATTTAACCCTGTATTTTTTTTTGGCGCTTATTGCAAAACTGCGATAGGCCACTGTTAGCTTCGTTGTGTCCGTCTGTCCGCCAGCATGGAACAACTCTGCTCCCGTTAAAAGATTTTCATGAAATTTGGTATTGAGTATTTTTCAAAAATCTGTCGAGAACATTCAAGTTTCGTTAAAATCTGACAAGAATAACGGGTACTTTACACGAATACCTGTGCACATTTATGATGATATCTCGCTCAGTTCTTAGAATCAGAAATATTGTAGACAAAAGTTGTAGAGAAACTCAAAACACATTTATAGTCAGTAACCCCCCCACCGAAAATCGTGCCGTTTATGAGATAATGTGGAAAAATATGATACAGCCAGACAGGCCGCAGATGGCAATATAACACGGCGCATGCGCTTTGCATGCTGGATAACTAAGGCTACAGACACACACTCAGAATATGTAATACTTACTGCTTTTCCACGGTAACATTGGTTACGCGAACGCGTCTTACCGTTACGTTATATGTACATTGCCTCACTTCTTTTGGGTATTTTACGGGTTTCTTGTGTCAAAAATTACCCTTCCCCCTTATCATATCTCGGTAACAAGAATAATTTTGTTAAAAATGTACTCTTGCTGGAAATTTTATCTCACCATTAATTCCATGTTTGTGGGATTTCGCAGTGATCCGCTTTGCACTCCCGGTTGATTTCAATACAGTACGTTTCCAATGCTAAATTCTGTTGATTCTCAAGGTTATAAGATGCAATTGTCGCTCACTGGAGCAAATCACTGAAAAAGTATCTAAGGAGCTATGATCAGTCATAGTGACTTGTGTAGTGACATAGTAAGGCAGCTGTGTAACTTGCAATTTCTTTTCTAACCAGCAGCATATCGGTGCTGGTGAGCAGGATTTACTGATTTCTAAAATGATATTAGGCGTATTGATTGATTAAACAGTATTTAATTAGCAGCAGTTCCAAAAATAAACATGCAGCAGTTTTTGAGGATCCATTCTTTCCCCTCTCTGATAAACCTGTGTCAGAATTTAAGTGTTTTTCTCTGTTGTTTAGTTACTCAGGTGTTCTCTCTTGTTTTTGCTCGTACATTATGTTTACAATTCCCTGTGTGACATGTTTGCATAACTTCACGTTTCAAGTGCCTGACGGACAATGTAAAGAACCTCTCGATGACACATACATCAACGCTGCCAAGTTTAACCCTTTAAAGACGAAGCGTATCCGTTTTATGTAAGGACTCAGTCCGTACCGCGCTGTAAACACTCTCCACTTCGGTTATAAAAACCAGTCTCTTAATGTTTTATAAGGCAAAAGTCTCTGCTTGTTCTGAGATCCGTACAAAACACATAAACGCAATGTGGGCACCACGTAGAATTTTTTACTGTTAAACCTGGTCGTATGTAAAGTTACCGCTAGGCTTTAAAAGGTTAAGGGTCCACCCTACAAAGGCCTATTGAGGCAAACGAGCAGCACAGAAGCTTGACGTGGAGAGATGCAATCTGAAGAAACTAAGTGAGGCGGAAGATAGGGAACAGTTATAATTATAATCATCATTATCATCATCACGTGGTCTGCCATAGTCCCTTCCAAAGCGAGTTCTCTAGAGTCCAGTCTAGTGCTTCCTCCTTCAGCTTCCATCAGCTGAATATGTCTTCGTCCTTGTCTTCCCGTCGTTCTATCCTTCCTTCTATCTTCCCTTCAGTAGAAGGCAGTTTCTACGCGATATGTGACGGAATGACATCAGATTAAATTTTGAAACATGTTTGTGGCGTTGGAGAACGTATATGATAGTGAGGACATAAACCGGGCTTGGGAAAACATCAAAGAGAATATCAGAATCTCAGCTAAAGAGAACATGGGTCTGTATGAACATAAATATCATAAACCATGCTTTGATGAAAAATGTTTGCAATTTTTAGATCAAAGGAAGCAGGCTAAAATGCAGTGGTTACAGAATCCGAACCAAAGTACACGTAACTCTCATTTTACACCAGGGTAACGTTCCTGAAAAACATCGCGCAAATCCAGTACAAAATTCCCATTTAAAATAATGTATTTCCTGGAGTTAGGGGACCGACAACCGCATCCGATATAGGGTATGACTATTCCAGTAGTGGACATACGCACCTGTAGAGTATGCATGTACTGTATATAAGATATATATTCACATTTATATACACTATAATACATTTCTATATTATTTATTTATTTATTTATAATGCAATAAAATTTAAGAGGCTTACATACGCAGTTTTTGGTACGGTTCATTCAGATAGGACTGTGGTAGTCTTACTGCACAAACTCTTTTTATTTTTTCACTTAAACACTTTCAGTAATTCTATCAACATTATCACGAATTGTATGTACGCTATCATGAGCGAGTCTAACATTACGGCGTATATAAAAAATTCGTTCACCTTTTTCACGTCGCATTATTACGCGTAATTTCTGTTCAGTGCCGACTGTCTTTCGCCGATTTTTCACTTGGATTGCACTAGGTGATGCAGATTTATGTTTCTCGCTCATATTGGTAAGAAAAGCCAATGCTGTTCAAGAGATAACTAAATTATACGTGTGGAAATCATCTTCATCGTGACGGTTTCCTATTCGCTACACGCTGTCGTCACCTTAGAGCTGATTGGTTGATGCCAATTTAGATACATAATTTTTCTCCAAAAATCATATATGCTTGTCAATAAATAATTTCTAGACATGTTTCAGATTCCGTTACTTCAACATAGACATAATTTCAGTTACATAAAATCTTTCCAAGTATTTTTTTACTTTATTGTAGTTCATGATACGTACATTAGTTGGCTGTCATGTACTTCTGGGACAAAACTCGCGGAAATTCTAATCGGTGAGTTAGGAAGCTGTGATTTCCGTGGTTTGAGGCTGCCGTTGGAATGTTCATGATCACCGATTGTTCATTAGAGTCGTCGCCCGCCACGCGTCCGCACAGCAGATTATCAATGACGACTTTTATTAATCTGTGATAAATTGCCCGCGATCACGCGCGGAGAGTAACACGGTTTACGCGTGTGGTGTCCCTGAGCACGGGGTCCCCATACTGTACAGATTGTTAGGTAGCTTGGTAGTTAATATTTTCTAACGTGTTTTCGGGTAATATATAGTATAAATTTGGGGTTTATGGTTGGTATTAACAGACTCTTGAACTGCGCGCGTAAGCACCGATGCCGAGTGGGCTCCACAGTTGTACCAATATAGGCTGGTTGAACACGTGTGATTCTGTCATCCAGAAATTTAGAAGAAGAACATGTGAATGCATGTATGTTTACTAGATGCACAATAAACTTACGTATAGTAAATATGGCACAGCCCTATTCCATAAGATGCAATGCAAGAAAATATAATAAGACAGAGGAAACGTAGTTGTTTCGGTGTTGGGCACCCTATGTGAGGATCAACGTGGCCAGAAGCGCTTTGCAGGTTGCTGTTTATTGTATAATGACCTGCAAAGTTGCAATAAGCTTGAGGGTTTTTGCAGCGTGGCCGTAAATAGGTTTTATGCAGGAATACTAAAATAACACACACTTTATCTTCACGCTTTTTTATCTTAGTCTGTCAAGGTCGTTCGAAATATACGAAGCATGACGTGTAATAACCTACGTAGTTCTACTCGTAACGGACGTATGTTTTTCTGGTTATGTGCAGTTTGAGTGGGTGATATAAATTTTTAGACATGAGCATTCCTAAGGGTGCAGGAAGGGATGTGCGTGATAGTTCTGTAACATTGGAAGATGGTAACAGGACAGGGAATCGAAGGGTCGAAGAAGGTGGTTATGTGAAAGGAGATGAATGGAATATTGCAATTTTATTTTTCCTGTATGTATTACAAGGCATACCGCTGGGTCTTAGCTCGGCAATTCCTATGTACTTACAAAACAGAGGTGTTAGCTACAGGCAACAAGTGAGTACTTTGATGCCAACAGTTACGTGAATCATATATGAACCATTCAAATTAGGATAAACTATAAGTGTAAAGAAAGAAATAGTGTGTTATGATACGAAGCCTGTCCCGGTTGTGGGTATATTTTTGTGTAAGTGTGAGTGAGGAACTACATTTGCGCACAAACCATTGTAACCTTCCTAACCTGTTGGCATATTTGGATGTGTATTCAGTGTATGCTTATGATATTGAGCTCAGACTGCCATGAATATCAATGATATAAAGGAAGAGCTTTGTTAGAACTAGTGCACATCAAATGATGAAATAGCATTAGAATTTAGTTGTATTTTATAGATCATTTGTAGTACAAGGGTTCAGAAAATGTGGTATGAGTGTAGTATAATACAGTACAAATATTAAATATGTGGGTTTTACAACCATTTATAGCCATCGTGTAAGAATATTATGTTATAGAGACAAAAATATTGCAAGGGATTTTTGTGTGTCAAATGACTTCATTGATACGAACACTACTTAATGAGCTTGCAGTTGAAATCTTTAGGAGGGACATCCTGTTGTGTGGAGGTACACAGAGTAAAGGGGTGAAGGCCCTCCGTCACAGCTAAGTTTTATGTTATATTATTGTATAATTGGAATGCTACACACTTTGGCTGAAGTACTAAAAGCCTTCATCAGGCAAGATTACAATACCAAGTACAAGTTTTACTTCTCTTACAACGTCAGTGAAAGGAGACCTATGTAACAGCAGCCCAACGAGAGGTTTAAGACATCTGGTTCATATTTACATTATGCAACATTAAGAAGAACATTTTTAAGTAAAAATAAAATAAGTAATGGTTTAACATACAGAAAAAGCCTCCAATTCAGAATATAATTCAGATTATTGCAAAACTACAAGACGTCCCCCTTGAGGCCAAATGACAACACATCACAAAAGCTTCACTTTTACCTGGAAGTAAAAAGAAAGTAAAGCTATCCAATTACAGGCGTGGACAGGTCCTTAGGGTTCCAGGAAGTTGAGGCTCCCAGATTTCAAGTCAGGTGGCACATGAAGGTGGTAAGGTTGTCAGCCCTACGCACCACTTTTACCCCCCAGGAAATAAGCCTGGTACTCATTTGTGTTAGAGGTTGAGTTGACCCCAGGGCGGTAGTGCAGCCAGAAGGATTATGTCAATGAAGAATTTCAATGACACCATTGGGAGTCAAACCAGTGACCTTCTGGCTTGTAGCAAAGTGCCTCAACCAACTGCGCCACTGCATGCTTGCCTGGAAGTGCCAAGTGTTTATTTTGATTTTTAAACGCTACAAATTTAACTTATATTTTTACTACGTTATATGTAAGGCATTTCTGCCCAAAAAATAAAAAAGCTTATTGATTTTGGCATATTTATTAATTTATTTTTTTATTTACATTCCATGGTTCTTAACTTGGGTAGAAAAACCTATGGATATGGAAATAGTCAGCAGCAACCAAACAAATCACAAAACTACATAAATGCATAATTCATACATAATTACTGTCACAGTAAATACATAACATACGAAATAAATCACTATGTACATAAATAACATACATACTTTATTTCACAAAAAATATAAGGTTGAGGCCCAACTATATATACCAGCATGAACAGTAGTTTAATGGCATTGACATAATAACTTTTACTTGGTATTTTAATTTCACTTGATAATGTCAGCCTTTTGTACTTCAGCCAAAACATGCAGCATTAAAACAAAACTTAGCTGTGATTGATGGCCTGCACCTTTTTACTTTGCAGCTAAAAAATTCTGAGCTCAAAGATAATTTGCGAATGCCATCTTAAATACTTATAGTTTGTGGTTTAAGATTTTGATATTAGATGGAAGGTCATTGAAACTTAGCGCCTGCATGGTACTGACCTGTGTGCTAACTTGTGATTGGCTCATTATGGAGGCAGCGTTTGTGCCTTACACTTATACTGCGCATTTCTGAATTTGTTTGACATTTGTTTCCATGTTGCCTGCCATGAAAGGCAGTGGTGAACATAGGTAGTCACTGAAAAGGAGAAGTGTTTTCAGTTGCCTAACAATTCCCTACAGGATAACATTTTCTTTACACTTGTGACTGATCAAATAATTTAATTTTCTTTTAGATTGTAAGTACTTTCTTGTGGTTTGTTGAATTTCCCCAGAAGGTAACTGTAAGACACCATGTAGCGAAAATATGCAAAGCAAACAGATCCTGAAGAATGTTTTGTAATGAGTGGTTTGTCTGCAATACATGGCAAAGCATGCTGAACTAAGTTTGCTGACGATACAGTCAGTATGTCTTTCCAGTTTGTTGCAGTTGCAGTAAAATCTGCGATATCCGGTATTGGATTGTCCAGAAATCTCTATTAATCGGCAAACTGACAAAGAGTTTTAAGTTAAATAAGGAACAACTTAACTGTGTTATGTTGCGCAAATGGCACTGCACATTGTTATGTAAATAGTGGTGAAAAGGACTAGAAAGTGCAGCATGGAAAACAGGACAGGATATCAAGTGACAAGTTAAACCGTTAGGTCTGTCCATGCAGTTGCTAGGTACACTAACATACATATCGATTATAATATTCTGATGTACAGAAAATTGCATTATCTGGCAAACCTTTGATCCCAGAGGTGCTGGATATCGCAGATTTTACTGTAATTGGCAGGCCAAGGAATTTAGTTGCAATTCTTTGACTGTTTTATTACTGTGCAGAATTACTCATTAAGTCAGTTTATCTTCTGTACTGAGGCCACAGAGAACAGTCTTAAAGATGGTGGAGACAGTGATGCTCAAAAATTCCTCTGTTCTGCCTACTTTTCTATTCTGCTACCTACAACTGCACACGCCTCTCGAGCACAACATACATGAATCAGTCTGAAGTGCTTGTTGTAGCAGAAGTTGTCAAGTGATTGTTACAGTCACTTTCCTCTGAACAGAATGGCTAGGCAGTGGGGCAGTGATATAAGGCAGTAAGTTGGTGGAGGCAGTGTAGTAGCTTGAGGGATGTGTGACGTCAGACTTATTCTGTGGCCTCGTATCAACGGCTGTGGAGCTGGTACACAAAACCTCCAACTCCGACTCTGACTCCTCTATTTTTAATTCTCCGACTCCTTCATAAAAGTTCAATATGTGTTAATAATGGTAAACCTACTAACATGGTAAATGGTATCATAAGACATTTCGTCACCACCATGTGAATCATCAGGCTACTGTTTAGACTTACAACCTATATTTAAGTATAAATCTGATAGTTATTGTAGCTAATATCTATTTAAGGTTTTATATCAAGTTCAGAGTCGGGGTTGGTACATTTTTACCAACTCCAACTCCTACTCCTACATAAAAGCTCAATATGTATTAATAATGGTAATGGTAAAAATGTAAACCTACTAAAACTGTAAATGGTATCGTAAGACATTTCATCACCCCTATGTGAATCATCAAGCTACTTTTTACACTTACAACCTTTATTTAAGTATCAGTCTAATGGTTATTGTAGCTAGTATCTATTTAAGATTTTATATCGAGGTTGGAGTCAAGAGTCGGTACATTTTTACTGTCTCCCACTCTGACTCCACCAAAAATTCCTTCTGACTCCGACTCCACAGCCCTGCTAATATCTGTATTTAGGACATCATATTAAAATATATTAACAAAGCATTTTTTCCCCCACAGGCAGAATTCAGCTTCGTTCACTGGCCATTCAGTGTGAAACTTCTTTGGGCGCCGATAGTGGATTCATTCTTTTCAGCTCGATTTGGGCGAAGAAAGTCATGGCTAGTTCCCGCACAATATCTCATCGGACTTTTCATGATTTTTCTGTCTGGCAAAGTTGAAGACTGGTTGGGACCTGATCATTCCAGTACACATGCACCGAACATAACTGTCCTTACATGCTTCTTCTTTTTTCTCAACTTTCTGGCAGCAACACAAGATATTGTGGTTGATGGGTGGGCACTCACAATGCTTCAGAGGTAATGTTAATACACCATATCCTATTGCATTTGAATAGTTATGATTGACCTGTAAGATTAGTTGGTGACAGACTTTGTCATGCAAAATTTGAGTGCTGCAAGCTTGTAGAATAAGATTACTTTCCACTTCTGGTCTGAAATAGATAAACTTCTTTTAATTTTTAGTTTGTCCAGTATTACAAGGTTGGGTCTTGGAACTGAAATGTTTCACAAGCAAATTGCTGTTGCACAATAGGCGTGTGAGAAGCCATTCATTACGAATAACCAAGTGTGATTGAAAGTGTGAGGTATTGTTGTCACCACATTGCATATCGTGCTGTTGGTGAGTTCATTGTTGCTCATAGAATGTAGTGCAGTCGCAGAATGTGACTGAATTGGATGGTGTTTGGTGTGCTCATGATTAACAGTGACTAGTGAGACTTCTCAGGGTGGAGTACGATGACCACCCACCTTCATTTATTGCCAGATTAAGAATAAGTGGAGCTATACATGTTCTCCTCTATATGCCCTTCATGGCATGCACAGGGACAACTTTACCATTACCTGCTATAAGCCCTTGACCCATTGTACGTGAGGTACCAGAATGTCTAAGAAAAAAGTCTGAAGTATTCAGATACTGCATCGGTTGAGCAAAGCACAGTGGCAGTTCAGTATTATGCTTGTGATGTTGTTCTGAAATCATTCATGTATTTGTTCTTCTTTCATAACCTACAAAACTACAAAAAATGCAACCTGTTTTAGAGGAAAATTTAATTCCAAATTACATGTAAAACAAATTCGGGTGTCCCATTTCATTTTTCAGTGATAAACACATAATTAAGACCATGTAATAAACAGTGAAAATGATTCCTGAAGCTTTAGAATATTAGGGTGATTTGAAGAAGAGCCGTAAGAAGGCAGATACGTGTTCTGGTCCAAGTGAATACCTGTTCACTGGTTGTAACATTCAAAAGCCCAACTAAAATATTTTTAACTGTAAACCAAAGACTGATAAAATTGCTGATAATTCAGCACTTGTAATAGTACTGAAACATTCCGTTTTACCCGACAATAAATTAATAACTTTCCCTAATTCATAATCTAAAAAATTGAGGGTTGCATTATAATTGTGCACAAAGTTAAAAGAGTGTTGTGTAGGTACTTCCTGAAAATGAAAAACTGTAGAAGGGGATATCATTTCATATGCAGGATCAACTTATATTGTGTAAGTAAAGTATTCTAATATAATATGGAGAATTAGGCTATATACATGAAAATGTATTGTGATGATTGTTATTTTAGAAAATAATTTGTGTCTATAATTTGCATACAAATGCTGTCAGTTGTACATTCTGTTTCAAGGCACAATGTATCCCTCGCTTCAACATGTAACAGTGTGGGCCAGACCACAGGGTACTTCCTAGGTTATGTAATTTTTCTGGGATTGGAGTCAGCGGAGTTTTGCAATGCTTACTTGCGCAGCAGTCCATCACCACATGGGATTGTAACATTACCAGGTAGTATTGATAATTGTCAAATGTAGACATTAATGTTTGAATTTGTTTTAGGGATGTCTATGAAATAATATAATTTTTGGTGCCATGTGGACCACCATAATTGGTAATTATATCATTGTTGATTACGCTTACTTACGTATCTCTTCATAACTTTATCGCACATTCTTTAAATATTTTTAGCTTGAAACAATGCAGATTTTGCTAAGACATGAAGAAGTACACTGCTTCAACCATGTCTTCCCACCTGTGTTTGAAAATGTAATGACTAAAATTTGTGAAGATATAATTTTTCCTTTTCTTCAGTGTGATTTGAAACTTGCTGTTTCATTCCAAGGGAAAGCCGTAGATTGAAGTTGTTTGAGTACAGAATTCTAGTGGAAATAATTGGACCTAAGCCAATAGGGAATAAAAGGGGTTGGAGAAGGTCTCTGCTCTTCTGCGGTATTATGCAGCATCAAATGGTAGTCTTTTACCAACATTTCTTGACGCTTGAAGATGGGACCGACATGTTGTTTCAAAACGTCGTAAAGTATTACCGTTTGACACTGTGTAATACCCCAGAAGAGCACAGATGTCATCAACATCGCAGCAGAAGCCTGAAATCACAGGGTAGGAGAAGATTGTGCGGTGCGTGTGTTCATAAGTTGTACTTTTTACCAACTACTGTTATGGTAATCACATCGTGAAGGGTGAGTTGGGCAGAGTATGTAACACGCATGGGAACAATGAGAAGTAAATGCAGTAGAATGCCTTTACTGCAGCACCAACAGCACTGGACAGGTGCCAGGTTACAAAATATTCTGGATTATGAAGCAGTAACTATACCGACCAAATTTCTTACAGGTAGCTTGTTACTTGACTGCTAGCCATCACAGAATGTGCTCTTGTGCATTATTTTCACTTCATCATAAAAATACTTAGCTTTTTCAACTATGATAAGCCCAGTCATGGGTTTTCCGTCAGAATGCATTGCTGTAAACCCCTTATATGACACCTTGCCCAACTGCTGAAGTATAAGGATTTCTGAAATATCAGCGTCTGGATTAAAGGAATTCTCCTGCATGAAGTTCCAGTCATGAAATTTAAACAGAAGAGGCATCGCGGAAGGCCCGGGCATAGGTGGGAGGATAATATGAAAATGGATCTTTGATAAACAGGATAGTTGTGGACTGGATTTATTTGGCTCCAAATAGGGATCATTTTGTTTTAAAATATCCCAACCACCTGAGTCGCTGTTAACTTCTCAAGAAATACACTTTTCCATGTGACTGAAGTGCTCTAATGTACCTGAAATTGTGGATCACAAATATTCATTTTCTGTACTTCATTTTGTTACAGATTCCTAAACAAATTGGGGGTGTATGATAATTTGAGTTATTGCTGTCTTAACTGATAGCATTAAAAAGTTCATTACTCGAATGGTTGCAGTATGAAATCTCCTTGACAGACTGTGTTTTCTTAAAGAGGCACTTTTCAGAATGTCACTCACATTCAAGTGGTTAACACTCTTGTTTCATATTTAGGAAGTCTGATATTCAAATTTCATCCTAGAAAGCAGCTGTCTTGCTGACCGCGGTTTTTCGTGGTTTTTCTCATTCCTATCACCCATTAACCAGGATGGTACCTCAAATTAGGCTGTTACTTCTTCCTTCCACACCCTTCCCAATAGGTTATTCAATACTAATACTATAATTTGGTGCAATTTGTTTATTCTGAGCTACTTACAGTGTAGTTAAATAAATGATAAAACGTAAGTAAGAAAATAATGCGTAAATAAATGATAAAACGTAAGTAAGAAAATAATGCGTAAATAAATGATAAAACGTAAGTAAGAAAATAATGCGTTTGTTTTGCCATCTCCACCTGTCACGCCACATACATCAGGGCCCAGACTGCTTGATCAGCATTGACTCTAACAGCATTATGTGAGAGTACACATTTTGAAGATCCATATTACTGAATTTTCTTTGGTCTCTTTTCTCAAATACTCCATGTTCGTCCCTGAATTTGGGGAGAAAAGGATTTACAAAATCGAGTCAGATGATAGTTTTGTGTATTTTAACCATTTATGACTGAAAGACAACTTCAGTCAACATGCAACATGATGCTGAGGAAACCCTTTGTGACCTGACGTTGTTGGTCAGTGACACACAAAGTGATGGGCAGACATTTAAATCCTAGCTCTTTTGCAGGGGACACTGGGCACTTGAATTCTGCCAGCAAAGTGTTAATCTTTACTTCTTATGTAGGTGATGGGAAGACAGAGGATTTGGTACCGAGCAGTAGTAAGCAGGTCGTGCATTGTTTTGTGCTCTTAACCTTTTAAAGCCTAGCAGTAACTTCACGTACTACCAGGCTTAACTTTAATCAGTTCTCCATGGTGGTCACGTTGTGTTTATGTGTTTTGTACTTATCTGGTAACAATCTGCGACTTTTACCTTACACATCCTCAATTGATTGGTTTTTTAAACTGAGGTGGAGAGTGTTTACTGCCTGGTACACCCTGAGTCTATATTAGGCAGAATGTGTTTCATCTTTAAAGGGTTAATATCCTCTGAAACATGATTTTGATCTCTTTGTGTCATTGTGAAATACATGAATTTTGCAGTATTTTTTAATGGTGTATTAGCTTGCTGTACAGGAAGATTTTCTTTCCACTCTAATTGCAGAGCATTAAAATACAGTTTTCTGTGTGTTTGCTCAACAAAACTTGTGTTCAACCATATTTTCATACATTTGTGAATATGTATACACACTGTTTCTTTTTCAAGACACACACACACATCTCAAGTACAGAATTTGTCCAACCAAGTCACTGTATTCCCATGTCTTTATATTAAAACATTTACAATATTTATATATTAGTGGTTCATGTTTCAATCCTGTAGGATCATCCTCAGGGACTCAATAAAAATTAATTAAAAGTTACACAAACAGCATATGTTACAGTCGGTTAAACATGAAGTTTAACTAGTGTTGGATCTCTGTTTCTTGCTATGGATTAAGAGTTGAATGTTTCTGGCAGAAGATAGAGACGGTGTGTGTGCGTGCGCGCGCACACAGAAATGAACCTTCAGGTTAGAGAAAAGTGAGAAAATTTATTGACTCATGTAGAGTTTTAGCTTCTCAAGAAGGACTCTGCTCCTTAGTTAACTGTTGCATACCTATAAACAGTTTGGTGTTTATTTTGTTAAATAGTTGTGGCGCAATGATGTAAATCTTGTGTGTGTTGGGTTAGCCAACATGTTTTTACCTTGTTGTAAACGTGTTCCTGTATAAAGGTGATTGAAGTTGTATCTGTATTGTTTTTGTGTCTACAGGCTTCCTGTATTTTTGGGGTATTGTTTTCCTTGTATTAACAACTTTAATAATGGTATTCAAGAAAGAATACTCCTGTACAGAACCCAGCTTGGGAGTTGTACAAACGTACCACTTGTTATGGAATATTACTCGTTTACCGTCAATACATATGACTGCACTGATACTTCTTACAAGCAAAGTAAGTAACACTGTTTTCTGTAGGTTATTGATGTCTATCTTTAATGAATATTTGTGAAGAGTACAGTTTGCTGGGATATGATGCCATGTGGTTTGGTAGATAGTTGCCAACATTTGAGAGGACCCTCCCACTCCTTCACCATCTACAGTGCAGATGGAGGTAGCAGGTTCCACCGAAATGTTAGTACATATCTACCAAAATACATGGCATCTTCATATTTGCTGCTATAAGAAATTCAGATCTCATTACTTTCAGTTTCGAAGCTTAGCTGTATTGTGTGTACAAGTTCTTCGATTTTGCGCATGTTGCAGCATGAGGGTCATGCGAAAGTGGATAGTAGAACAATACAGAGGGTGAATGAAAGGTACCTAGCCAAACCTAGAGAAAGTGAATCTACACAATGCGAGAAAAAAAATTTCATGACCATCGGCTTTCTGAGGCGTGGTTCTGGACTTACGGCCTCCTGACAATTAAAGAAATGCTCAAAGTGTCCACCTTAAGCTTCAGTGCAGGATGTTTCACAACTAAATAGTGACCACATGACTCACTGGAAAATTCCACATGTCATATGAGTCGTCTAAAATCCACTCTGCTTTGTTGTTGCCAGTCCTTGATGTCACTGACTTCTGTAGTGCAAACAGTAGACTTTAGATATCCTCAGAGATAAAAATCAAAGGGATTTAAATCAGTCGAATGAGCAGACTGTTCTGTTGGTCCAGTTTGCCCCATCCATTCTTCAGAAACACGTTCGAGAATTCCCGAACCGCAAGAAAAAAATGTGGTGGAGCACCATCATGCATAAACTGTCAATGCATCCCAGTCTGCAGATCCACATTTTGCAACAGCTCTGGAAGGACGTTTCATAGGAAATCATTGTAAGTGGCCCCAGTTAAATGTGGTGGAAGACAGTAGGGACCCAGAAGTCTGTGTCCTGCCATGCTCGCATGGAAACTCAAGGTGGACACTTCAAGAATTTTCTTTTATCAGTGGGAGGCCATAACTCAGAAACCATGCTTGAGTAGCCCTATGTTTATACAATATTTTTTTTATTGTGTTGTGTAGTTTAACCTTCTGTTGGTTTGGCTGCGCAATTTTTATTCACTGTTCAGTTCTTGCACCTTGAGCCAGGGTGGCATGTGGAGTGTGGTGCTATCTGGTGTGAAGGGGCCACATTACAAAGGAGGGTTGGAGGAAACAGTGGAGTCTTTGTTCTTTTTATGTCCATCTGTGTGGTTGAAGTGGCTGGGGGGAGGGGTGTGTTGATTATAATTGTGTTGATGGCTCTCCTGATCCGAAGGCATAGCCAGTGTCCGCTCACCATTACAGAAACCACGGAAATAGTCAAGCACACCCACATCTTCAGCCGTGAGGGCAGGTGCAAACTGAGTGAAGCCTGGTCGTATCTTTCACCCTCTAAACATTTCTTTTACCTCATCATCCCTTGCCATTGGATAGCACCGTGCTGTAACTAGTGGTGAGGTTAAGAATGAATGAAACCATACCCGTCCTCCCCTTCTGTGCCCTCATGGTGTGTATACGGACAGCTTTACCTCTGAGAAGCATTGATTGGTAGTTAATTAGTAAGTAAACTACCAATCAATGCTGTGCGATATCCCAGAACAGCAAAGACCTCTTTTACACCGTGGAGAAAGCCGGAAATCACACAACTTTACCTTTACCTTTACCGTGCTTAGTACAGAAATGCTCGGCAGATTCTTCACGAATGTGTCATACCTGACAATTTTGTGTTGCTACCACATTGTTATTTTTTACATGGATGATTAAGAACTGAAGAATGAGGGTGAAACCTTTTCTCCTCTTCCTGCCAGTGACATGACTTTCGTGCTGAGTGCCATGGAAATAATTATGCCTTCAAACTTTTGAAGATTGTACATACAAACAGACATGAATGTTTTCATTTCCTTGCAGGAACAAGGCATGTTGATGTTATCAGGTTTCGACTGCTACCTTTCTGCAATGAATTAAGCTTTGATTTTATGGTTGTCTTCAAAATTGGCATTAAATGTGAAGATATTTGTATAAATAGTGTTTATTACTGTGGCTGTTTAATGTTCATTCAGGTTGGCTTCAGTGCTTGTGATGCAGTGACAAGTTTGAAGATGATTGATGCAGGATTTCCAAAGGAGAAATTAGCTTTGATGGCTATTCCCTTAGTTCCATTACAAATACTACTGCCTCTTATAATCAGTAAACGCATCGTTGGTGCAAGGCCTTTGAATGTTTATATATCAGCGTTTCCTTATAGGTAAGGAGTATAAACAAATACATAATCTATAATTTGTGTCCATTAATTTTGTTGGCATTGTTTGTGGTATGGAATTATTTATTGGTTTTATGGTTCATGTAGTTTCAGAAGGCTCTGGTTTCCTCTTTGAGATCATACAGTGAAACTTGCTTAAGAAGAACCTGGTTAAGAAAATTTCCCGCCTAAGAAGTCAGGATAAAAAAGCAGCAGAATTCTCCCATTTCATTAAAATTACCCTTTTAAGAAATTTCCCGCTTAAGAAGTAGGATTTTCTTGGAATTTTCAAAATTTTTTTAACAGGGTTTCACTGTATTAAAAAAATTAGTGTGGTAATGAATTTTCTTGCAAGAGGTTATATCGAAATTATGGCTGCAGTTTGTTAGAAGGCTTTGAAAGCTTAAGTTCAGGATTAGGTGAAGTGCAGGACATGTGACACACTTAGTGCAAGTGCAGAAAAAAATTTGAATGTTATGGTTTTGCCAGACGTGATACTGTGTTGTTTGGTAGATGGGTATGAGTTTCTTTGGAGGAATGTGCTGCCTGTGTCTTTAGAATACAAGAATGATGTGATAAATGTTTGATTGGGAAACTTCAAGGGGTGAGCTCAGTGTACATATGAGAATACAGGATGCATGTATTAAAACAGATCTTAAGAGATACAGTGTGTGATGCTGTAAATTGGATTTAGCTGGTTCTGGATTGTATCCATTGGCACATGAACATAGTGATGCATGTTGAGATTCCACTGCAGCACTTTTCAAACGGTGGTACGCATGCCACTGGTGGTACATGGATGGTCCCCTTGTGGTACATGAAGAAATTTAAGAATTTTGTAATAACTAAAATTTAGAAATATTAATTGCGCTTTTAAAGTTGTTTTAAATATGCTGAAATGTAGATAAAAATGTAAAGTATATAAAAGATATAGCAAAACAGACCAACTGATGCACAATATTATTGTTTATTTATTTACCTTTTTTGTTCGTCTTCTCCCCAACATGTTTTGGCAAGTAACTATGGCATTATCAAGGGGCCTATGTCGGGGAGAAGATCAACAAAAAAGGTAAATAAATGAACAATAATATTGTGCATCAGTTGGCTCTGTTTTGCTATATTGATCATATGCACAGAAATTAATAACATAAAATTTGTATAAAAGACACTGTTTCACTGTTTGAATATAAATGTAGGCTCTCCTCTGTTGTCTAATCACATTATATTAGAAAAGTAGCAACTGGGAAATTCAAGGTTTCTGCAGTGTTGTTGTTTTCCTGGTTGGCAGGTATGAAGACTTCATACATGCCAACCAGTGAAACTTCCTTTAAGACCAGTATCCTGAAAGGGGCATTAATATTTGCAGTACCTAGTGGTACACATACATTTTTTGTATTGTGACAGTGATACACAAGAAAGAAGTTTGGAAAGCACTGCACTATGAAAGCAGGGAATTTGTTGACTGGCCTAATGTCTATCACAAGTCTATGCCACATGGAGTTGCCAGTCTAGTTTATGTACTTACAAAAATGCAGAATTTTATATAGTTTTTTGGACTTATCATAGCAGTGAAGATTCTCATGGTGTTTGGTTTTGTGACACTGTGCTCTTCAGTAGGTGGTTAGCAGTGATTGTGAGAGAAATTTTGTCTCACATCTTCAGTGTAGAAGTAGTAGCAAACGTTGATACATCCTTTCGTGCTGTTGTAAGTAACTACTCACACTACAGAGAGACAGGCATATGAACATGCTCCGAAGAAATCATTAGCCACTAGGACATAAACAGGAATATGGCCAAGTACATAATGAACAATAAAATACAAACTACGTAGGTAGGACCCCAACCCCACGCACATATC
Source organism: Coptotermes formosanus (assembly GCA_013340265.1). NCBI lineage: Eukaryota > Metazoa > Arthropoda > Insecta > Blattodea > Rhinotermitidae > Coptotermes > Coptotermes formosanus. The sequence goes on from BLKM01000075.1 coordinate 142,691, forward strand.
AAAATGTGTTATACTGGTAATAATAAAAGTACATCAGCATTTCAGAAAATTAAGAAATACAGAGTTGATAATAGTAGTTCAGAATGGATGTTTACAGAATGGTATACTAATGCGTGACAAATGTAGGTGACATCCAAAATATGGATAATTAAACTAATAGAGGATTTAATGAATGAATGACGAAAGGAGGAACGACAGTTGCGTTTTAACATTTTGTACATAAAAACATTTTATGATATAAATATTCTGTAAAAGCTTTGGGATCCCATCGTTTACAATCTGATGTTATGTATTTTGTTTAATGAACTACCTGAAAATGGCTGAAACGTTTAATCAAAACATGTGGCAGTGGAATGTTGTTAATAAATGACTGCTGTGCCAGCTTCCTGAGTGGTTGCTTGCAACAAAACACTCTCAAAAGTAGTTGCTTGCAACAAAACACTCTCAAAAGTAGTTGACTGTGGAACTGTACATAGGTGGGTGGTGTAGACATTGGTAACTGCCTGCTGGACTACGCCGTGATGTAACCAAAGAAAATGATCATTTGAACCCAAAATTTTGGTCATCAATCAAAATTCTCTCCGACTGGCTCAGTGACCTGCTTGAGAGCGTTTATTTATGTCTGTCATGCCAGGCTCGGAATTTTGTGCTGAAATATTACGTTACTGCCGTGGAATCTGAAACTGCTTTAACATGTAACAATTCATTAATACAGTTTGTTGATTGTTATACATTTCTGTCTTTGCAGGTTACTTTTTGGTATCATAGTAGCAGGTTTAGTATGGATAACTCCAGCTGTAATACAGAATGGTAACGTTCCATGGTACTACTACATAGCTCTCCTAGTTACTTATGCCCTACACCAGGTAAACACAAATGTACCCAGTTGCCACTCTTTCTGTGAATAAAATTTTCTCATATTTTAGTAATGTGAATAACTGTAGGTGAGAAGTCTTCTGGGTTGTTACACTTTGGCACTCGTTAAATAGTTAACTGACATGTCTAAGGCACTGTTATCCTTTGAAATGTCCAGAACTCTTTATGTAAGAACACTGCATGGCATTGCAGAAGACTTGAATCTTCAGCATGACTACTGCGAGAACGTGCAGCCTTACAGCCATATATCAGTCACTTCTGTTTTGTGCACTGAAGGTCCTGTTGAAGCAGAGTGGGATGAGGCTCCACCCCATATTGTGCAGCTGTGTACATGGTTTGTAGTTAGAGCTGCACACATTCTTTATTTCAGTTCTAGATTTTAGCGATTGGTCTTTTTCTTGCTGTGACCCTCTTGTGTGCTAGGGTCAAGGTCCACAATCATGGTGACAAAAGATAACATCATTTCAGTTATTTGTGTCTTTTTGATATGTATTCTGTGTTCACTTTTTATCACCAATTTCATTATATGTATTCCTTTGCCATGTTTAGAAAGTTATGGCAGTACAATGTAAGAACTGGAAATGGCATTTGTTATAACTGTAATAGTGTACATTAAAGTTAAAAGGAAGATTGAGGTACGGTTGGGCATTATGAAGACTGTTGGCTGTCAAAGAGTGTTAATTAAAATAAGTGGTAATTTTGAATTTAAGCTTGAAACAACTTTGGCGACTTAAAGTACTTACTAGAGGCTGCTCCCCCTGCTTGCTGTTGCTTGCCAACCCCTGGAATATTTTGTGTTCGCAGATAATTTAATACAAGGTTCATGGAATATGAGGTTTCTTTCATTCAAACCCACTCTGTTAGATTATTCTGTTGATTATGTATGAAAGGGATTTTAAAATGATACAGTTAGGACTGGTATGAAATCATTCTGGAACTGTCACTTGAAATGAAATGAAGACGTGTTGCATCTGATGCAAGGTTATCCATCAATCAGAAGAGTAACATACATTCAACCAGTAAGGGTTTTGTATTTAAATTTTAGCACATGGTTTATGAACAATGTGAGGTTTGTTTGAACAGAGAAAGATAAAATTAGAAAAAAAAAGACGGCATTACATGGGAAGTAATACACAGATTATGCATGTCTTAAAAATTCAGTAAATTTCCTTGTTGCCTAAATATATAAAATGAATTTTTGTTTTCCTATATGCGTTTATGCGAAAGCAGGTTTTTAAAAGTTAATTAATGATGTTCTAATTCCATGTATGCAATAATCATGAGAATGATGATGCATGGTATTTTGGCATTCAGATACTGTATTCTTATATGTCAGACACATGAATATGTAACGCTATTAGCATAGGTGACACTGAAGTTGATACTGATGTGTTCTTTGAAATGCATATGTCGGCAATATAGGATGTAAGAAAGGTGTGTTAAGGTGTTTTGAAATATGATAAGGAAGCATAGTATCCACAGGAAGCATGCTGTGCTTGAGTCTGATAGGTGACTTCTGTTTCTGTCTCAACAGATAGCAGTTTATAGTATGTATGTTGCTGTAATGGCCTTCTTTGCAAGAGTAAGCGACCCTGCAGTCGGGGGCACATACATGACGCTACTGAATACGTTATCAAACCTTGGAGGAAACTGGCCTAGCACGCTTGCCCTGTGGATGGTCGACAGTCTCACATATAAACGGTGCTCTGCGCCCAGCCTCCAAAACAACACGTGCGTAACAGCGGAGGAGACAGAGGTAATCTGCTGAGATTTGAGGATCATACAGCCACGTTGCTGAAGGTCTCAAGTCTGGGATGTTATGTGCTGTGTCGTTGAGTGTTTACTTCCTGACATTTGAAAGGGTCATAGTGCTGTTATCACTGGATCAAATTCAAGTATTTTTGTGCCACTTGACCCTGAAGATGAAGGCATTAGTCTCCTTCAAAATGTCAGGCACTACTTGCCCAGTGACGCAGTGTCAAGTCCAAGAAGACTTGTATTTTCATAGTTAATCTCTTTTGAGTCGCTACATGCTTAGGTTCGAGAAGGCAAGCAGAGAGTGATTACAGACAGCTACTTAATGGTGTACTATTTTGCCCACACAGAAAGTTCCTCACCAAATAGTTTTTCTCCATATCCTAATAACTGTGTATAAGTGAGGATTGGATTTTTCTCCAAGCATAACAGGAATTGTGTGTACGTATTTACCAATATCCTGTTAGCATCGCTAAACTAAAGTGTTGAGTTTCCTCTGGGCATTATAGGAATTATGTATATGAGTTGTCCTTGCATTCTGGCAGTGACATGAGTCTGGGGCTTCTGTGAGAGTGACAGGAATTCCACATGGGTAAGGAAAATTATTTGGACTCAAACCCACGCTTGTAAGAACATAATTTCACAAACCATCGCCAGTAACATATCCACATTTGCATCTTATCACTGTGACTGCAGAATGAACTGATTTCATACTTTTGTTTAATTTACAGCTGGAAGTTCAGAAAGTATGTACTCATAATTTGTTACACCAAGTCATCAAAAATAAGCCTCATTAGCCAGGCAGGGTGTGACTGATCAGTCTCAGCAGTCATCATGTTTGTGTACCTGAAGGGCACGGGAACTTGATGTGTTATAATTTAACCCTTTAAAGACGAAGCGTATCTGTTTTATATAAGGACTCAGTGCGTACCGCGCTGTAAACACTCTCCACTTCGGTTATAAAAACCAGTCTCTTAATGTTTTATAAGGCGAAAGTTGCTGTTTGTTCTGCGATCCGTACAAAACACATAAACGCAATGTGGGCACCACGTAGAATTTTTTAATGTTAAACCTGGTCGTATGTAAAGTTACTGCTAGGCTTTAAAAGATTAAAGACGAAGCGTATCTGTTTTATATAAGGACTCAGTGCGTACCGCGCTGTAAACACTCTCCACTTCGGTTATAAAAACCAGTCTCTTAATGTTTTATAAGGCGAAAGTTGCTGTTTGTTCTGAGATCCGTACAAAACACATAAACGCAATGTGGGCACCACATAGAATTTTTTAATGTTAAACCTGGTCGTATGTAAAGTTACTGCTAGGCTTTAAAAGATTAAAGACGAAGCGTATCTGTTTTATATAAGGACTCAGTGCGTACCGCGCTGTAAACACTCCATTTCGGTTATAAAAACCAATCTCTTAATGTTTGTAAGGCAAAAGTTGCTGTTTGTTCTGAGATCCGTACAAAACACATAAACGCAATGTGGGCACCAGGTAGAATTTTTTTAATGTTAAACCTGGCGGTACGTAAAGTTGCCGCTAGGCTTTAAAGGGTTAACTGTTGAAATTGCTCGAATAAAGACGTATGTATTTTGTAATATTTTAGAGTTCATGTAATGGATGGTTTCTCAGCTGCATGTTATACAGGTGCACGTCCATATCAAGAAGGCAGACATGCTTTATGTGATGTGACATAGTGAATTTTATGAATATGGTCATGTACTCTGATAAGTATGTTATATTTGTGCCCTTTTAATAACCGAGGAACTGTGGTTTGATTTGTAGGAGTGAGGGATTTTTGTCATCTCTGAAGCATCCAGTCTTGCTATAGAGCCCACCCAAAGTCCTACTCAGTTGGTGCCATTGGCTCTTTTCACAAGCATAGACAGACAGAGCTCAAAGCTGACCATTCAGTACCAAGGTTAAGAATGAGTGGAGCTGTACATCCACTTCCATATATGCCGTTGTGGTGTACACAGGGACAACTTTACTCTTGCTGTTACTATTTACTGAATTATGTAATATTCTTCTGTCATTTCACACCTTTGGCACTTCCACTATAGTGCTTAATCATGTATCTTTGAACAACAATGAACAGGAGGGCAGTCATTCACGTAAAGATATTGTGTAGCTGTCTTTTGGAAGCAGGCTGTTTGTAGAACAAGAAAGTGACTTTGTGTGATGTTGCTGGCACATCAGGAAGGTGTAAATGCAGTGAAAGTGTGTAAGGGGAGTAGAGATATAGCTCCACCCGTTTGTTACCTTTGCACTAGATGGAGGTGAGTGGTCATCTTCACACCCCAGTCACTTTGCTGCCGGGGAAAGAACACCTTGTGCTCATTGAAAGGGAGGCTAGGTGGGTCCCAGAGCTTGTCTGGTTTCTTGGGGAAGACAGAAACCTCTTTCCCCAGCCAGGAACAAACCCTGGACCATCCAGTCCAGAGCCTATGTCACTATACTGACAGACCTGTTTTGGGTTCATAATATTTTTGTGGTACTGTATAGTGCATCCAGTGCCCATAATTCGGTGTTGTAATGTTTGTTGTTATAACAAGTGGATTTGAGATATGAATTAATTTCAGGCGTGTTTAAAAGTTGGAGGCACGTGTGATACTTTGCTGGACGGGTACTATCTGGAAACTGCGCTGTGTACTGCAATTGGATGGTTATGGCTGCAGTGGGGAAGACGCAGGGTAAATGAACTGCAGGCGAGGGACCAGTGGGAATGGCAAGTCATTAGACAGGAGAAGCAAAGTTAACCGTGCATTGAAATGTGGACTTAGGTAATTGGTTTTGTGATTGATAGGACACAAATATTCATATGACACGATTGCATGTTCTAGCACATATGTTGACAGGCACATGTTCACGTACATGCAACAAAAACAGGAAAACACATGTGGTTTCAAAAGTCATGTATGGGTTGGTATTGTATTGTTGACTGGGTCTTTATATCGTTGTTTTATGTAGGTGATTTAACTGAATATCCTAAAATATTCTTTACCAACCAATTTAGTGCAGTTGGGTTTGGTATTGAACGCATAATTCATGTGGGTGTTGATGCATTTGTACCATCTGGGAATGAGTCTGAAAATTGTGTTGTGGTTGGAAATAGAGTTGGTACGTTCACAACCATTCGTGAACTGCAGTTTACACTCCTTCGTTATTGTGGAATGTGCCATGATGGAACAAACGCATCAGTCTGTTGGACTATTGTGTTACAAAACAGTGATACTTCAGGGGGATAAATTAGTTGCATTTAACACTGTTATGACATCTCATTTAATTGTATCACCAAGGTAACCTTACTTATTGAATATCTTTCTTATATGTTATCCAAGTACTTGGAAGGCTGTGCAGATAACAATTTGGAATCCTGTTCTGAAAAATGTGGCACTTCTTGTCAACATTTGTCACAGATTTTTCCTACATTGGAGTGGAATGTACTTACATGTTGGAGGGCACTGCTTTTATAATATGGGCATTGTCTTTACTCCAAATTAAGGTAAATTCAACTGTAACAAACTGAGTTTCAAGGAACCCACAAAGGGAAGGAGACATTGAAATATGGAGTGAAAGAGAACAGAACGTATTCAGTGGAAAGTGGGGGTCAGCCAGTATTTACAGATTTATGACTTATTATAGTTTTTATTTTCTATGGTGTACTGAACAACTTTTGTGTATTTATTTCTCATTAGACTTTTTTGCTTTTCAAAGATAGGTATGTGCTGTTATAATTTTCAGTTACATTGTAACACTCTATGCCAATGTTAAACCATCTGTATATTGTTTATCATGTGTTGTGATTTATATCGCATGTGGTGCTGATTTTTGAGCAAGGTGAAGTATGTACCTTAAATAGTGAGGATTCAGGTCTTGTGGGGCAGATAATTCCTGACGTTTCAGAGGATCGTAGTACCCTTGAAATGCTGGGTGCTATATGTTTGCTCAATGACACAGCGTCACATTACAGGAGTGTTGAATCTTTAGCAACACCACTATGAGAATCTCAGATCTTGCAGTTATTTAGGGTTCATGTATTTTAAAAAAGTTTTTTTTTATTCACCCACATTTGACAGTATTGTTACACAGGGACATGTTGTGTTTGCGAGAAGTGTGTACATGCAGAGTATAACAACAATAATATATATTTATAAAGATTTAAATATGGTTTTTAATTTATTTTCATTGTTTCTGTGAAAGGTAATTTTTGTTACATGAGTTGGGCAACATTTGTGGTCATATATTGTCATAATTGTAACAGAATTGTTCAAGTGGAGTTTGGCTTATAAGTGGACCCTCAGATTATAGGTCTGCTTGTGTCAGCAGCTGATAATTTATTACCTGTAGACGTGGTTCCAAGTTTGGCAGTATTCTACAGCATTTGTGATCAGTTTTGAGTTGTCTGAAAATATTACAGAATATTTAATTGCATGTAGTAACGTGACCACAACACCCTCATTCTTGCGTTCACTTACTGTAATCTCCACTGTTCTGCATTTCTTGCTGTGCTGTGTTATTTTTGTCTGCCTTCTGCTGTTTTCATGGAGTTCGTTTATTTCAATTTGTCGACTTCTGAGAAATTTTTTTGTCCCTAAAATTCTTGTCTATAACGGTGCATTTCCTTTCGTAGACCGAAAGGCACAGTGGTTACCATTGCCTATCACCTGTTTCAACATTAAAAGACTGTGCCACTGCAACCACAGAACCTGTTGGTTGTATGTAATTCTTACAGTAAACATTGATTGCATTCGTGAACACCATTAACAAATTGGTATTTGTAACAGAGGTGTAGAGTGTTTTCTGTGAGGTAGGAAAGGGATTTTGAAATATTATGTAGATGAATTTTAAGCTTCAGAGTGTTAATGCTGTGATTATGAGTCTGTAGTTGCTATATAGCTGTGCTGGAAGTCACAGTAGCATAAATTTGTTTGCCCCTGCCATTTGATAATTGGCTCCGTGGATGATTATTGTCGAAGTTACTTCCAGGGATTCAAAATACCGTCTGCTGGCATAAGAATGGAATCCAGTTGCACAAAAAAACACAGATGCTAGGATTCTGTACACTTGGGGGGCGGGGGGTTGTTGCTATGTGTGCTGCGTGGTCTGTGAGGCCCATACATGTACCACTGGGAAGTTGCTGTTTTTTGGGTGAGTGGGTCCAGTGTTTTTTTGGAATTAGTTTTGTTGTGTCATCAGCTTTGATTGCCAGTTTTCTAATGCAGATGTGTTGACCTGTGGATGAGATGTCAGATTCTCGTTCAGATGTTCCACAGTTTCTTTGTCGGAAGATTTTAAACGAGATGTCGTCTGTGTACAGATGAAAACTGACTTGGAATATAGAGAATACCGGACACTTGCTGTGGTGTGGACTCACCATTAAGCTAACATTCTGTCATTACCTCTTGGATGTGCCCATCTGAGAAGTTCATTTGTTAATGTTACCAGGCAGATGGAGTCCATGACAATTTATATGGCAGAATATGGTGGATGTTCTGCCAGGTTCTTACCACTAAAGTTTTAAAGATAATAAAAACAGATGATACCCTGTAGGTTGTTCATTATTACCACCTGTTACATCCAAGTGCACATAAAATAGCTGCAAGTGCTATACTGAGTACTGTACATGGTTGGACCTGTGTTTATAAAGGTTCATAATTCTGGTTATTACAGTCTAAATTTCCAGCCTTGAACTTGGCGTGACTACTTGTTGTGTCTTCGTGCATATAATATTCCTTTTAGTCAGCCTTTATTTTGGTGTTGGGGTGTTGGTATGCAGTCATAGTGTATAATGGTAAGAATAAACTTTGTTTTATGGGAGTTAGCCTGAAGTATGTGCTATGGACAATTTACTACCCAGCATTCAAAGCCTACGTCCACTGCACACTGGGACAGGTTTGCCTCCGAGTACCTCAGGTTTTCCCTGTCAGTATTATTCCCCCAGTGCTGCACTCATTCATTCATCTACCACACATGCTGTATAATGTTTTTCCCCCAGTACTTCAGTTTTCCCCTGTCAGTATCATTCCACCATTGCTCCATACTCATTCATTGATCTACCACCGATGCTGTATAATGTTTTTCCCCTAGTACTTCAGTTTTCCCCTGTCAATATCATTCCACCATTGCTACATACTCATTCCTTTATCTACCACACACGCTGCATAATGTTTTTCTCCCAGTACTCCAGTTTTCCCCTGTCATTATCATTCCACCATTGCTGCATACTCATTCGTATATCTACCACCGACGCTGTATAATGTTTTTCTCCCAGTACTTCAGTTTTCCCCTGTCAGTGTCATTCCACCATTGCTATGTACTCTTTCATTCATCTACCACCGATGCTGTATAATGTTTTTCTCCCGTTACTTCAGTTTCCCCTGTCAGTACGGATCATTCCACCAATGCTCCATACTCATTCATTCATCTACCACCGACGCTGTATAATGTTTTTCTCCCAGTACTTCAGTTTCCCCTGTCAGTGTCATTCCACCATTGCTCCATACTCATTCATCCATCTACCACCGACGCTGTATAATGTTTTTCTCCCAGTACTCCAGTTTCCCCTGTCAGTATCATTCCACCATTGCTCCATACTCATTCATTCATCTACCACCGACGCTGTATCATGTTTTTCTCCCAGTACTTCAGTTTCCCCTGTCAGTGTCATTCCACCAGTGCTCTGTACTCTTTCATTCATCTATTGTCAATGCTATATAATCTTAGCAATTGACATCAGTAAATAAGACAGTTCTTGCACTCCGTGTTTCCATCCCTCACAAAGTGTGTGTGTGTGTGTGAGAGAGTGACTGAGTGAGTGAGTGAGTGAGTGAGTGAGTGAGTGAGTGAGTGAGTGAGTGAGTGACTGACTGACTATTATGCAGTCGAACTTCATAAAGGTGTACCTAAAAAGGGAAGAAAGAAAATGAAAAGAAATAAACCAAACCTGTGTGTCTTTGCATTTATTTCTCCAGCTTCCTGGATAATTTAGAGGAAAAGAATGGGTCATATCATAAATATGCTTTATTCATCACAGTAAATATTTAAGCACATCAAACTGCCTCCTTTAGCAGTTACAGAACTAAACACAGAATATACAATGTTTTAATTATGTATACAGTTTTAGTTTGTTCTGTATGATCTACTAATGCTATGACACTTCTTTGTGCCACCATGGAATAATCACATCAATTCTACTAACCTGTTCATAATTACATTTCAGTTAACAGTTTGATTTCACAATGAAAGCATTGAGTGCTACATATGAAGATGTGTATGGGTCTGTATAATAACCAGACAGTTTTATGGTGTAAATTATATTTAATAAGCAAAAAAGTCTTGGAATTACCTGGTGTATGGATTTTGGCCATGGTCTTGTATTCAAAAAGCAACACCTATTTCTGGAAACTGAATCTGGTCCCATATTCAGGTGAAAGGGTGGGGGTTTGGTTGGCATCTACTGAGTTGGGTTAAAAAGAAAGAAATGTCTTTGCAGTCAGTGGATAAGCAGTGTCAACTAACTGTCTGCTTATTAATGTAAGATATTTTTTCCCCACTCTACAGCTGAAGTACCTATGTTGAGTGCAACTTAGAAAGCTGCACTTAGCTTAGTGGATCTGATAACATTTAGGAGGTCCAAATGTGGCCGCCGCTGAGAGCAGCTACCCTGTCTGCAGTGCGCATTGGTAGCAGTGTTAAATAATTCGGTATCTGAAAAGGAGGTAACTGCGAAGTATTTACTGTCTGGAAACTGCATAAAGAAAGCAAAAATGTTATATTGGTTGGAAAATACTAAAAAATGTCTCTTTGACTGGCATTACTTTTATTGTGTTTCCATACTCCACAGTTTCTTTTCCACATAGTGCAGCCTTATAATCACTGCTTTGCAGAGCTCGTGTAGTTTGGAAACAAAATGGACCCTGTAATGCAGTAGGTCAGAATGGACCCATTTGATCAAAATAAACAATATTACCGAAAGGCACTTGCTTTCTTTTTGCATCTCAGTTTTTGACTATAATATCATTTTTGGCTCCCTCTTAACAACATATTTTTATAACAATTGCACCATCATTATATATACCCTTAATATGAACAATTTTTTTTGATCCTGTAATATTACAGAGTTTAAAATCAACTGAAGTTTTGAATAGTCATTAAAGCAAACAAACTGTGTAGCCTTAGGTTGAGAACCCCAAATGGTTTATAGTATCTGCCAGCACATTTTGGCCCAGGTGCATTATCCCAGCCTCAGAATACACAGTTTGTTTTCTTTAATTATAGGCCAGAAGGGTTTAATAGAAACACAATACTACAAGGTCATTTTGGATGGTGTTGATTTTTTTATGGAAAATAAGTCATTCACTCATTTCTTAGTTGAACAGTGTGTGTTTTTTCCATAATGTGTGAGACAGTTTTCACACCTGTACAGAAAACAGAATTATTCACAAGAGAGATCATATTTGACATGTGTGTACCTGATTGATGTGTTTCAAATTGAAGTGAATTTTTGGTGCTTATTGTAGCAGGAATAGTTTAACCACATTTGTTAAATTTATGACTGTGCCTGTATTACCTCATCTGCCACTGTGTATGTCTAAAACATAACAGTATGAAATTGTATATGGTGTTTTTTTTTGTAAATTTGCACAAATAGATATGGCAGTCTGTTTGGGTATATTCTTAACACATGTGCCTATATTGAAAATATTGTAAATTAATGAAAAAGTGTCTTAAATACTTTAAAAAAAAGTATGATATTGTCACCAGGAGCATTTTGTGATTATGAATCCAGCTGTGATAATGCTGTGTACATATAGCCATCCCATGGACTGTGTGGTTCAGTGTAGCCCATACCAAGCACCATTGATTTCTAGACATTAAGCGTGTGCTGTAATCATGTCTTAAAATGATGATATATGTCTATAAACAATTTTTACATAAATGCAACAACAAACAATAACTATCTTCTATAACTTTTAGAGATGAAAATTAATATATATTTTTAATGAGCCTGTAAATATTATTTATGTTCATTTTGTTATAACATTGCCACCTATTTTTAATCTCTCAGCTAAGGTGTGATCATTATAGGTGTTACTGGAAGCCAGATGGATAATATAATAACTGCATGGTGTACATTAGTACAGGGCTGGCCAACTTCAACCCACATGAGGGCTACATAATTTGTTACGGACTCGCCTGAGGGCTGTACTTGTGTATACATATATAAAAAAGAAAGGGGGAGTGGGGAATTGAATTAACTAGAACACCATTATTCACAAACAGTAAGTTATGCTAAAAGTACTGTTGAATGACAAGGTAGTAAGCCTTACTAAACTCGATAAAACGGGAAGAAATTTTGATTTAACTTATGGTGTTTTTAAAAGGGATGAGTTGTAATTTGCAAACGTTTTTCCTGCTAATAAAGTTGCCATAGTATTATGTCCTGTAGACCTATTATGTTATGTTTGTTAAATTATGTTACTGAAACTATTCAGGTAACTGAGGGCTGCAAATCCTTTCCTCAAGGATCGTATGTTGGCTAGCCCTGTTTCAGGAGAACACACTGCTTCCGTCGTGAGGGTACCTATCTACAAAGCTATGTGGTATTACACCCCAAAAGACCGTAATCTTAATGGATTGACATGACTGTGAACACTGAATGATGTGTGAATATGTTTTCCCTGTGCATAATTAAGTGCCACACCATGAAGGTGTACAGAGGAGTGAAGCTATAGCTCCCGTGATTTTTAAACACCATGTTATATACAAGTATGTGGTCAGCTTCATGGCTTAGCTGAGTTACCTCCATGGAAAGACTCCCCCTTTACCCATTGAGTAGGATTCTTGGTGCACTCTGTGGAGAGGACAAAAATCTTGCTCATGCTAGAAGTAGTACCCTACTTCCTCTGCTTTACGCCATATATCCTAGTCACTGTATGGATTGCTATGTGTTAAAAGTTCCATTTAAGCGCAAATCAGTCAGGTAAAATTAAATTGTTCTTTCATGACACCAACAAATGCACCTTTGATATAGACAAATACAGTCTTGTAACAGTCCTGCGGGTTTCAGCAACTCACCATCCTCGGGGAGCTGTGACGTAGAGCTCCCTGAGGATGGCATAAGTGATGCCGAAACATGTAGGAGCGATATAAGACTGTATTTGTATATACCAAACGTGCATTTCTTGGTGTCACAAATGAAAATTTCATTCAGTTAAAATGCACAAAATGATGTCAGAACAGTCTGGAGTATTCTGTTTTTATTTTAAAATGTGGTGTATTTAAGAATGAACTGTTCAAAGTGTGTGTCCTTGTAAAAGCAAAATCATATGTAGGAAAATATTTATTTCAGGGAATGTCACTGTGTGTGATGACATAAATATTTTCTTTTACGTGTTTACACATTTTAACTTTGTGTATGATTATAAGGCGATGACTCCCACCATTTTTCAGATGATGAATTAGGAAGCGAATTTTTGTGTTATGTTGAGATACGTATGTTAATTTATGTTAGTGTCGGCCCATTATAAATATGACTCCCAAGCAATAGCATGCCTGTTGCTTCCATGTTTCATTTCAAGTAATTTTATAACACAACAGAACTTGTGACAATCTTACAGAACTGCCGTATTTGACTATCTCCATATTTGGAAATATGAACCAGTTACCAAGTTACATGCATAGGCTAGTTGTTTAATTTTCGGAACAAGCACTTAAAGCAAACAAGTGAATGGAAGTGCATCTTCTTATAATGAATATGCAGCTGCTACAAAATGGGCCTGAATGATTTGATGACTGTCACAATGAAGGAAATTAAACTACTGAACCTTTACTGTAGATAACATTTTGACACTGCCTGCACTTAACAGTACCAATCAGTCATTTCGTGTGCGTAATTGTGTACCACATAAGGATGCAGCTTGGCACTGAGTATTGCCATTGTGTGAAAATTTGATTTTTGTAATCTCTTGTTAAAGACAAGGTGCAGCCATTACAAATTATGTGGACAAAACAATTCATAATTCAGATGTTTTTATGTAGATGCTTTGTATGTCATTTTGTTGGTCTTATATCACTGCATACTTGTAGCTAATCAGATTCATTACAAACAAGTACGTTTTTTCTGCTGCAATTCCGCTATTGACCATGATTGTCCATCTGTATCCAATTTTGCCAACCATGGCATTTGGTGTTGTGCATTTCTGGTTTTTCATTTGTGTATGCAAGGAAAATCGTCGCAGCTTCTGTCTCAAGAGAACTGCACAACCATCGTCACTGTGGACTGAACTCTCAGTGATCTTTTTCTTAAGTGTAAGCAATAAAACTTGATTTTGTTTAACTGTTGTGTTGCCTGACTATATGCTGCTTTCTAACAGTTATTATATGAAGATTGCTGTTGTCTGTGGTGTGACACTGTGTTGTGTGAGTGATATATACTAATGTTTTGGGGAGACTTACTGCCTCCATCTTCAAGGTGAAAGAATAAGCCATGCAGGAAAAAAAACATTCAGTGGTGTAGGATTTGGACTATAAGTAGGACCCTGTGGTCCTGAAAGGGCTGAATTTGTGTATAGGAAGAGAGCAGTTGAACAATAACATACAGATGAAGAAAGGAAAGGTGTCTTGTTATATGTTACGTGTTTTATTATGTACATATTTAATTTAATTTAAATTGGTATGTAAGTAAAATGGAAGATGCTGTGGAAAAATAAATGACAAGTAATGGGAAGACCATCAATACGTTCGGTCCGTTGTCAGTGCGTCCACTACCGTTCTATGTGGCGTTATTATGTTTGCAGAAAATGTGACGTCCATGTGCTAGCTACGGAACAGCTCTACTGTTTCGAAGCTGAGTATGTGTGGGCATATGGTGGCATCAACAGGGAAAGCTTATTGCAAGCAGCTGTAGCGTATATTTTAATGTAGACATTTTAACCATATGTCATAGGAAGCATGAATACACTATGCCTTCGGTTTGTGTATCGGTCTATATCAATGGTTCTCAGCCTTTTGGTGCTCATATCACACTGGGTATAATCTGTTTCATTCATGGCACACTATAAAGGAGATAGGGGGCTGAAATACAGCTGTTTTTACGTAACACTGTTCATGGCGTAAAAGCATAAAATTGCTGTAAAGTAGAAAGATAATGTTAGGCAAAATATGAATTTGAGAATTTAGAGGAAAGGCAGTGGTTTCCAAATTTTGTACACTTTGTGCCCCCTTAACTTAACAAAGACTTCATTGAACAACGACCACCTTTCTTAACTTTGTGCGTGTGTTTAATGAACATGTTTTTCAGTTTTTTGTTTGTAAAATTTTAATTTACACGTTTAATTTTATATAATTATCCGTACAGAGCCTCTTGGCACACTTTGCACAAGTTTGCAGCCCACCAGTTGAAAACCATTGCTGTAGATATTTAATATTACATAGATCCTAGTTAAGAGTGTGATAGTGGAATTTATTCAGGTTTCATTGTTTGAGATCTCACCTGAATTTTCTCTCTGCAAGTGTATCAATCACTCTGTATTTTGCTGCAGGATGTTTTGACACTAACTGTAGACATCTGCTGCTTTGTGTACAGATACATAATATTGATCTCCATTTTATGTACTGACTTAAGTTCTTCATGAAGAGTATGCAATTCCAAGTGTAGTAACGTAGTGCATGTGGTGTGCACACAGATGGGTAAGAAATACAGAGTGTACATAAAGCCCTTACACAATCCTATTGGACTCCTTTTGATGGGGTCATGTTAAAACACTTGTGTATTCATCGAAACCATGTTCTTTGGATGAACTTATGGTCAGGATCACAAATGCAATTCATAAAATCAGAGAGCAGCAAGTAAAGAATGTTCCTGAGTTCGAATATTGGTTTGAATGATGTGTCCTAAATGATGGCAATCATGGCAATTATGTTGAAGGTTAATAATTGGAACTATATTGCCATGAAACTGTGAGAGTTAAGGTTTTATGTTGCATTTGCAGTTTGTACATTCGAAGTTATTAAAGTTTAAAGTTGTACAAGGTGTTTATGTACATTCTGTATAATTGTACTTTACTTAACTCTTTATACCTGTATAGGCCCTAAGATTTTCTTTGGTATGCGATATCAGTAGCTATAAAATTACAGTATGCGTGTAGTCAGTCTACTTCAACCTTTCCTTTTTGTTTACTGCACAACTTCCTCTTCATCAACAATTGGCCTTTTATCGTCAGTAGAAATATCTTTTGGAGGTTTTGTTGGTGGTGGAGCCTTTTCTTCAGATGGGGACAGAATTGGTACAGGGCCTGTACTGTGCATTGATCCCCATTTTCCTTTTCCAGCTTCGGATGATGTCATTAATATAGAATAGGAGCTCACTGGGTCACTTTCTTTGCTATGGTGAATTCCATATAGGAAGTAGACCAGCAGACCTATGAAGGAAATAGACAGAGGTAAGATTTTTTGTCACTTGTCTCTGTAAGATGTCACTAATAGGTCACACACCTCCTCTTTCTGTCTGTTACAGAAGTAGATGTGTTGATTATGACACACTAGAAGTCTCGAGTCTTCTGTGATGTGATGCTGTATCGTCGAGCAAGTGTCACAATATTTTGAGGGATCATAGTGCCTTCATCTTTGGGCTCAAAAATACAAGAAGAATTCTTGGATTATTGAGCCTGAAGAGAAGCATTCTGCCTACATCTTCAGAAGACTGAGCCATGCTACATTGTTACTGCTGGATGATGTTCAACATATATGCTTACCTAGTGCCATCCAAACAATGAATCGGACCCACGTAAGTGCTTTCAAGTGCACCATCAACTCAACATTACAGAAGATGCTGAGTGCTGGAATTAATGGAACAAGCGGAACTTTGAACTGTAGGCCTACTGTGTTCTGGTGGTGGGCCATTATGACCAGTAAACCTGAAATAACAGGATTTTGTTTCAGTCTGTTGCTTATGTAACATTGCAGCAAAATTTGGAGGTTAAGGGTTTACAAATTTTACCAAAGGCAGAACAGTGATTTTCATTTTCACTTCAAGATGTACTTGAGTAAACAGTTATACATGGCATGATGTAAAAGAAACAGAACTGATACAAATGTTGAGAACAGCTTCTTTTAAAGAGGTTTATGTTAGACTGTCATGAATATCAGTGTCCATTTTCAGTGTTAAACACCCACTTTTATGAAATACCAGCAAAAAAAATATGAAATAAATCCAAAAATCTTGAAAATCCTTGAAGTTTATTTTTTATGAAGTACAAGTTCCTTTTGGAAGCATAAAATATATTCAGTCATTGAAGGGGAGGCTCATTCAAAGGCATGAAATTGTCACACCTCACTTAGTGAAAGACTGCGCTGAAGAGTGATTTGCACAATATGTGCCTACTGCTTAATGGTTCCTTAGTTACAGACATAAAAGTCAGAGCTGCAGGAAAGTTTCACATGTTTTGCCATCTTGCTGTTTTATGTTGCACAAAATATTACGTTAATAAAAGTTCCATACTGTTGCCAGATCTGTTACTGTACTGTGGATTTGTGCTACTGTTGCTCCTACCTCACAAATCTGTTTGCCGTCTATGTTATTACTAATTGTAGGAAACTAATTTAAAACATACAGTAATCCTCCAATGATGTAACTTTCATACCAAGTTTTGTATAAATCTGTCAAATACTCCTAAAGCTGAAAATGAGGAACACATACAGAGTGTGGTAATCTCGTAAGGCCACTTTTCTTCAGAAGAAAAACAGGCTAAAGAGGATCACGGAGATACACGCATCATTTTACATACATCCTGCTAGGCAGATGACGAAGAATGAGGCCAAAAGAACCGTCCACCAGACACCAGCTCTCATTTCATATGATGAAAACTGCAGCTGTATGCAGAGGGCAGCACTGAAGCATGTAAAAACAAACACCGCTCCTGATACTGCGCCTCCAGGTTCACAGTTACCAACTAGTGGGCTCAACCACCGGAAGCTTGGTTTCAGCCTCCCAGCTGTTGCTAACTCCACAATCTGTAAACCACAGAGTTAAAATATGTCATAAGATACATGGAATCATGGGTCACTGACTGACATACTGATTCATTAATTGTTTGTTAGATGAGTGACTCATTCACCTGTTTAGTCATTGATCTGTTTGTTATCTCACATAGTGACATGTATAAGAATGCAGAATTGTAAAGATTGAGGTCATATGTTGTCAATGTTGGCAGATTAGTGAATGTTCGTGTAGCAAGTTGTGGCAGAATTGTTGTGTATATACAGTAGAATTCCTTTAATCCAGATGCTGATATTCCAGAAATCCTCATACTCCAGCAGTTATGGAAAATATTCCCAAGTTTGGAAGTCATAAAAAAGTGCCCCCAAGGATGCCTCTGCATTGACCATTGTGGTTAGCTCCTGATACCCCATCTCCTACTCCATCAACTTCTTCAGCTATGAAGACTCCTGATGCACAGTCTCCTGGTCCTTCAGCAATCCTGGTAGATACCGAAGAGACTCCAGAAAACACACAAGGCGACCCTGATGCCCCTGAACCAGCAGCTGAAGGATATATCCAAATGGAATACTCTGCTGATTAGGTGTGCAGCCCAAATACAGGAGCAGTAACAAAAAGTCACCTGTAAGAACTTGGGTCAGTATAGGTACCGTTTGATAATACAGTTTATTTGATAATCTGGCACCTGGCTGGTCCCATGGGTGCCGGATTAAAAGAATTCTGCTTTACGTAAATACATGCACAGACACACACATATATATATTTGTTTAAAATTATGAGGTATGTCATAGAACATCATTACATAGCTTATGTGTATAACAGGTGCATATTTCATATAATAAGATGCACTTCCGATACACTTATTACCTTTCCAAGTCCTGGTCTGAAACGGATAAATGTTGAGGGATGGCGGGAAGTAACTGTTATGGTGTGTTTCTCATGGGCTGCCCCAGGAGTCCTAATTTTCTGAGTAAAATAATGTGTAACCTGAAGTGTTTGCCACAGTTCATATATGAACTTTCATTTACTCTGAGTATGTGGGACAGCATTTAAATTTCAGCAGAAAACATTGGTGACATTCCAAACATGCGTAGTGTCTGGTTATGTTCTAGTGCTGAGGTTGGCAAACCATATCACTGGCTTAGGTAAGCTTTGCAGGCCACACATTTTGTGATAATTGTGAACATATTCAGGTTTTGGTCCTGAGAATTCTTCCTTTAAAACTCAAGTTGTTCTTGTTCTTTCCACCTTTGTCTTGGTCACCCCCATATCCTGTCATTCCAAAGTGTGTGTTGAAAAACTGGCTGTATCACTATAGAATTGTAGATGTTCAATTCATCACATAACATAAGAAGAGGAACAATAGTTACATCTGACTGAGGTGACGGAAGCTCAGTCCCTGATTGCGAGCTGTCATCGGTTGTAGCGCCAACTCCAAGTATAGCAGTTCCCTCTGTCGCTGGAGGACGATACCGCAGAATGATGACAGAAGCGCTGACAATAGTGTAAGCCAAGAGAGTTCCAATAGACATGAACTCTACTAACTTTTCAAGATCAAATACTAAAGCAATGACAGCACTGGAAATTCCAGATACGGCTAGATTAATTAGTGGGACCTGAGAAAGAGAAAAGGGAATTATTTAACATGCTAATTCCTTTGTCCTATTTATGATACAAACAAGTACTGTGACTCCGGTACACAAATTAGGGACCAGATCAATGCTTTAATTATTTTATCATTGTGTGTTGGATTTTAATTCAATATCTCTGTTATATTAACGTGCTTCGTTGGCAGTCTTAGCATTCATGTTACAATGCCTGAATAAATGTGTGTAAAGAGTAAGTACACTTACTTGAAAGTAATTTTGTGAGAGGAATTGCGCTTCCTTTGAGTCAGTCTGCTTCAGCTCTCACTTTAGAAAAAAATGTTCTGAAGAATCATCTCTAGGTTATGATCCAGACTATGTTTGAAGTCTGTAAGTTCAACTTGAAACATTTTTGGTATGATACACATTTAGAAAGGGCTGTGTGCAAAATGTAAATGCGTTTTGAAACTTTCTGTGGATCACAATGGGGTGTACGTTTCCACTCGTGTTTTTTTAATGTCTCAATTACCAGATATTGTACCCATTATGCATTACTGGAGGAAGACAAAGTTGACTGTAAGCTAGCTACCTAATGAACTAACCAACTAACTAACTCCATGGAGCAGAGTCCTTGGTGTGAAGCAAATAGCTCCTTTGCTAATCAAGAAATTGTCCACACTTTGTGCAGCCAAGGTGCATTATTATGTTCTTATGTCCCTATCCTGAGCCGGATGAATCCAGTTCATGCCCTCCCATTCTATTTCTTTGAGATCCATTTTAGTATCATTCTTCCATCTATGTCTATGTGTTCCAAATGGTCTCTTTCCTTCAGGTTTCTCCACCAAAACCTTGCATGCACCTCTCCTCTTCCCTGCATGTGCCACATGCCCCACCCATCTCATTCTCCTTGATTTGATCATCCACACAATATTTGGTGAGGAGTACCAAATCATGAAGCTCTCCATTATGCAGTTTATTTCTTGTCTTCTGTTGCTTGCTCCATCTTAGGCCGAAATATCTTCTTCATTACCCTATTCTTGAATATCCTCATCCTGTGTTCTTCCCTTAATGTGGCAGACCAAGTTTCGCACCCATATATAACAAAATGTTGGTTCCGGTGATTGTTGCTAACCTGTGTTTTTTGATTAATGGATCCCAAGAAGCTGAAAAGCAGTCCATCAGAAGCCATGGCGTACATGCACCGCGGAAGTGAGAAGAGGGAGCCAAAGAGTGTCGTGGTCATCCCACACAGAGCTCCTATTGACACCACATACTTGGCCCAGTTCAGACCGATATTCGAGAATGCTTCTGGCAAAGCAGCGCTTGTGCTGATGGTCCAGTAAGGCACCATTAGTGTCAAGGCTGCACTTACAAGGATGTACCCAATCGTCACAGCAGCCATGGATATTATGGTTGCCACAGGTATTGATACTACTGGATTCCGAGCTTCCTCACTAGACGTAGCTGTAACAACATTCATAAGACTTTAAAGAGTGGGTGTTGAATGTTCTGTTTAATTTACTGGTCACCATACTGTGACAGTGTGTGTGTCACAGTAGATTATGGTGATGTACCGTCTACTTTTTATGGAAGATCTGAGGTTCACAGGGCAAAAGTGCTGAAGATTCAAGTGTTCTGGGTTGTGAGGCTGTGTTTAGGGTGTACAGTTCCCGACATTCCAAAGGATTACAGGAACTTAATGCTTAGTGCCAAGCCTATGGCCCTTCGATACATCAGCTACTGCTGACCAAAAAACAGCATCCCAGAAGACATGAGTCTATATACTTTTTCTGTATTATTCTGAAGATGGTGCATTAAAAACTTAGATTGTTTGCCATGACACATGCTTTTCATCTGCCTTAAAATTGACCAAAACAGTTGTCATTCACATTGTTTGTAATTTTTATTTGGTAACCGAATTACAAATCCATTTTCTTAAACCTTTCATACCCAAGATTTTGAGATAAAACTATGGTCGTCCTGTAATAATGTTACATAATACACACGTCCAGGTATTTCTTAACCTTTTAAAGCCTAGCGGTTACTTTACGTATGACCAGGTTTAACATTAAAAAATTCTACATGGTGCCCACATTGCATTTATGTGTTTTGTACGGATCTCAGAACAAACAGCAACTTTTGCCTTATAAAACATTAAGAGACTGGTTTTTATAACCGAAGTGGAGAGTGTTTACAGTGCGATACGGACTGAGTCCTTATATAAAACAGATACTCGTCTTCTTTAAAGGGTTAAATACTGACAGCATATTTAATTCTATTGCATGTGTTACTAGAAGCAGACACAAAAATGCTATTATTTATTTGAAGTAAGTTTCTTATACGTGTGCGTAATGACAATTTTGGAAATGTAATCTTGATCTCTGAATTTGGTCTACACACACTGTATTGTTTACCTTCACATAATGTACTGAAGATATCTGCTACCTGTATTTTAGCCAAAAGTGAAGCTGAGAACAACAATAATGCATCAACATTCATTATCAGTCACAGCAAACTGCTTCATGCTTAATTCAATGACATATATTTACTGCATTTCCAAATTAATCAATACGCTTCACTCAAATGATGTCAGGGCCAACTTGAAATGTTTGCCACCCTAGATGAAGCCTAGGCTTGCTGCCCCACTATTAACATTATTTTTCTATGGCCGCGCACTTACAATATAAAATAATAGTAGTAACACAGTTTCTTATCTGCTTTCTGAGGTGTAGTCATTTAATTTTCCTGCGTCCTGACTTTTTCCCCACAGTTTGGCACCCTAGGCAACTGCCTAGTTTGCCTAGTGTGTTCAGTTGACCCTCACTGATGTCTAAAAATGTTCTCCCAGTAAATGTAACCTTTTATGCAACCAGCCAGTTTACCTAAGAATAAGGCAATACTGCGTATAAAATGGCCCCCATCCACAATCTTCACTTTGCAGCAGCGTGTCTATACAGAACATTTTTAATTTTGTGCGTGATTATAAGGGAACCACCTTCTCCCCGTGTTTGAGGCGACGTATCATGAAAATTGTCACATCGTATATTCAGGTAAACATTGTAGATTTAAACAAAGAGAGTACTCTGTGGAATTTCTTAGTTGCTGAACACAAATATGTGATGCAACATAACAAACATACTTACCTATGCTGTCAAATCCCACAAATGCGTAAAAACAGGTTGCTGCTCCTGCAATGACCCCTGAGAAGCCAAATGGAAGGAACCCCTTGCCTGTGGTCCAGTTCTTGATGTTGGCATAATAAAAACCACCACAAATGACCAGCATCATAACACTGAGGTTAATTAGGGTGAAGAGGCTGTTGAATACAGCTGATCCCTTCACACCAATACCAAGAAGACAAGAGTAGACAAGGCAGACTGCAAATGCTAGGAAGTCTGGGTAACGTCCAAGCAGCTGCTCGTGCATTTCACCAACTGTAGAAACAGTGGCATTACTGATTGCAAATCCAACTAGTGAGTCCACATAACCACTCCATGCACGGGCCACTGACGCAGCTCCTAGAATAAAAGAAGTAAGAAAATCTAAGTTTTGCTAAAACTTGTGCTGTATATTTAACATCATTATATAATTTTTCTGATTATTCCATACAACCAGATATTTCAAAATTTAAGAGTGCAAATAAGTTGATATGAAGAATATTAACAAAAGTACATAACACATGGGAAACTGCTGACAGAATCATACAAAAAATTAATGGATTTGAGACAATGAAATAAAAAAGTCCAGTCATTTCTTCAGTAGAAATAGACTACACTGTGACTTTGTCACTTAGGACTTGTGAGGAAATTTAAGTTCCTGATTAAGATGTTAACAGTGGTAAATGGATGTGCTGAATGCTTGTACGTACAGCTTAAAAGTACTGCTTGCTGTAATGCTTCTGTCACAGAATTGGTGGATGTAGAATAAGTGGGAACTGTAACTGTCTAACTCCATGGAGCTGAATCCTTCTTGAAAAGCTAGTAGTTCCTTAGCTAGTTACGAAATTTCCCATATCTTATGGAAACCAAATTTCATTCCTGTGTTGACAAGAACCTGGCACTTTTTCCTATCCTGAGCAAGATCAGTTCAGTTTACAACCTCCTAGCCTATTTCCTTAAGATCTGTTATGTTATTCCCCCATCTACATTTAGGTCTTCGAAGTTGTCTCTTTCCTTCAGCTTTCTGCATCAAAACCCTGTGTGCCTTTCTCTCCTCCCCTGTGCATATCGCATTTCTGCAGTATGTGTCATTGTTACCAGAATTAGCTATATTATAATGTATATTCCTACCTATCATGTGTTCTAATATAATATTCCAGCCAATTACAAAAGCCCAGAACTCTCCTATACTGATGTATGTATAAACATATGCAGATCCGGCTTTTGGAACCCGAGTGCCAAACTCGGCATAGCAGAGTGCAGCTAGTAGTGACGTCATCCCAGCAAGAAGAAATGACAACACGATGCCAGGACCTGCGATATCCTTTGCTACAGTTCCTGTCAGGACGTAGATTCCAGCACCAACCATGTGGCCCACACCTGTAAGATCGACACTATATATTAACAAAAACATGACTGTAGTGTGTATTTATGATGTGGCATGACCATCAAATGAGCAAATTATTTTGATTAAGGCATGGGTCTGTGGCCGCTCGCTTGATGGGATTGCAGGTTCGAATCGTGCCAGAGGCATGGATGTCTGTCTGTCTCTTGTGAGTGTTGTGTGTTGTCAGGTAGAGGTCTCTGCGACGGGCCGATCACTCGTCCAGAGGAGCGCTACCGAGTGTGGTGTGTCTGAGTATGATCGTGAAGCCTCGATAATGAGGAGGCCCTGGCCCACTGGGGGCTGTTGCGCCAGGGGGAAAAAGTAAATACCAATTGTTTCTTTTCTCCTTGCTGTCACTATGAACGTTTTCTGTGTAGTCGGTATAGCGACTCGCAACGGGCTGGACGGTCCGGGAATCGAATTCCGGTCGGGGCTAGGTTTTCCGCACCCGTCCAGACCGGTAGTGGGGCCCACCCAGCCTCTAATTCAGGGGGTACCGGGTCTTTCCCGGGGGTAAAGCGGCGGGGTCATGGCGTTGACCACCCACCCCCATTTAGCACCGAGGTCAAAGAAAGAGTACAGCTATACAGTTACCCCACCCCCAGGCCATCATGGCCTGTTCTAGGGTAAAAGTGTGTGTGTGTGTGTGTGTGTGTGTCTGTGTGTGTGTGTGTGTGTGTGTGTGTGTGTGTGTGTGTGTGTGTGTGTGTGTGTGTGTGTTAGAAACAACACAGGCGATGTTCGTATAGTGTAACATTGTGACATATTCGTGACACTTCTATATGTCTTCGGCTAACCCTACAGCTCAGCTTAATGCAGTCTTACTCGAATATATGTCGCTAGCAAAAATGAGACGTCCTGGTATTGTTTTGAGTTAAACATTGTTGCCATAGAAAATCAACAATGTTTCTTTTGTTGTTATACCTATATACCCTTTTGTTGACATCTAAATATTGAACGCGTTGCCACTGAAACGCATTCAATACTTGAAATACTACTCATTCCCTTTAGTATTGTTGCAGAGCTAAAAATATTTTGTAATGCTTGTTACTTCCTCAGCTACCCTAACAGCCTGATACAATTTCACATGAAAAGAGCGATTTTATGTCACTGGCAACAATAAAACCTACTTAGGTTTTCACGTAAATTGCCAGATATTTTTTGTCTGATTTTAACCAAATTTGTACTTTCTCAAGAGATTTTTTTTAAACGTCCCAACATCAAATCTCACGGAAATCCGTTCAGTTGTGTCGCGAGTTCATACATGTAGACAGACGGACAGACATGACAGAGATAATAAGTGCTTTTTGTTGACTTACGCGAAGCGCCTGAAATGGTTACAGACTTTAAGAATGTTTGGTATTCACTGCAATAAGCAAAAAAGTCTCAGTACACCTATGTCCAAACACCAATGCCTCTCTACCTCTTAAATCATGGGTCGGCTTAGAATACACCAAAGTATTTTGGTGCCCCCACAGCTAAAAATACAGGGGAGGTCGTGGGATTGTGTACTCGAATGCACTGGGCCTCCACGCCTAATCCACTGTCCACCGAAAAGTCTGGTTGAGGTGCCGTCTGATAATGCGAATGAAAAGGGCATGGGCGCTTTTAGTATTCTCTAATCTTAATTGTTTTCCTAGCTCTTTTTAATTTTATAAAAAAAGCTCCTTTATTCCTCCACCCCAAGTTGAAATTCGTGTTAATTATGCCATGTGTGTTGCACTTATTCTTGATAAAAATTTACAAACAATATTTAAAATTATTTAATCTTTGTCAGCCATGTTGGAACCCTCGTTATATTGGTATATACGTTTTCAGAAGTCATTATAACGTGGATTCAGTAATTACGTACCGAGCAATGTGATATCAAAAGTGTTAAGGCAACGATTTAGCGGTGTTTCCATGACGTCAGCACCCAGCTTCTTCGTGCGGTTCATCTTGGAACTGAGGTCAGTCACCACATGACCTAAAATCATCCTCCGAGAACTTGGCATGGTTATGGTTTTGATTCTAGCTACCTGTGAAACAGGACATGAGAATGTGTACATGGTGTGTTGCGTTACGCACTGGCCTCAAGCTGGAAACAAGGAAAAAGCAAAACGGTTTTCTCTACAATCGACGTTTTTTTTACCATGGAACATAATGAAATTGTCAGCTTAAGAATAAAAGACTCATGCCTTGATCCCAGTTTGTTCACAGTTACATATTAAATATAGTGGTGACCTAAACTACAACAATTGATTAATAAAAACAGCAACAGTACTCAGCATATGTTTGCTATTTTTGTCTCATTCTGCGATAGAATTGCAGCTGTTGGCTGGCAATCTCGAATAAGCTGTGAGGAAACTGTACAAAATTCCAAACAATCGATTAGTTAAAAGAATCTGGCTTCTTTAAAAATCGATAACCCTCATTTTGTGTATCAGTATTTCCGAAGCACTCAGTGGGCGCCTGCAAGTTTTCAACACAAATTATGGTTTAAGTACTTGAGCAAACTAAACGTATGTACTTTATGATTTACAGCAGACATTCAAATTAGAGATATTCTTATGTTTTTACAATGTAATAAGGCAGAAATTTGTACCGTATTGAACGCCGTTTCAAAGTTGAACATGCATGACGTTTGTGAGAAATGCTTTGTAAATTCTCTTTCTTTTAAAAACAAACTAATATGCATTTCTTACCTGAATAAACTGTTAATTTAGAGAAAATCCGGTTAAATCTGCTACTTGGAGTGACATGATGCTCACTAACTCTGATTACGCAAGCCTGGGGTTGGGTAGCCACGTTCTATATATATATGTACGACGATGTTACGATCGATCGACAGAGCGTGGTGCGCGACTGGAGGAAAGACGTGCCGCGCCGTGCTGTAGCCCTTCGCAAGCTCGTTCTTCAGTCGAATACGCTCGGCTAATTACTCCAGACGCCGACACAGACTTCATAAGCGTGTTGACCGTCACTAGCTATCTACTCGTGCATGGAACTGAGATAATATTTTAATATTTTCCAGGTACTGCGGTTTTCCGTGGGCCGGGATGGCGTAGCCGGTATAGCGACTCGCTACGGGCTGGAGGGTCCGGGGATCGAATCCCGTTGGAGGTGAGATTTGCCGCACCCGTCCAGACCGGCCCTGGTTCCCACCCAGCCTCCCGTACGATGGGTAGCGGGTCTCTTTCCGGGGGGTGAAGTGGCCACTCCCCTCTAGCACTGAGGTTAAACAAGGAGCAGAGCAATACGTCTACTCCTGCTGTGGGCATTCATGGCCTTTTCTAGGGTGAACTTCACTTTTTTGATGTTAAACATCCCAGTTGGCATGTGTATACAGGACACATATTTCACTTCCTCAGAGAAGAATCAGTCACAACCAGCACTTTTCTTTGCTTCATTAAAAATTAACTGAGCGACCAGGTTTTGGCTTATATAGCCATCATCAGGCCCTATAAAAACATGAATTAAGCAACTCTACGTCACATGAAGGGAGAGGCCTTCCTCTCTTGCAAAGTGAAATGTTGTTATACAAAATAAAATGTTTTGTATGGAAGTAATTTAAGGTGGTAAAATATATAAAATAGAATAAAAGATGTGTATAAAATGTGAAACATATAATACATCATAATTTTCAAAAATCACTGGAGAAACTAGTCACGAGTGTATTATTCTATGTCATTAACTAGTAGATGGTTTAATATTATTAATGGCTGTCACTTTCTGATTAATATTAAAATACTGTTCAGTTATGCACATGTGCGCACCCAGAATTTGTGCTTTGGGGAAGCGGGGGGGGGTGGGGTGGGGAGCTGACCCTGACGCTATATATAATTTATATTCGATTTTAAAAATTATGTTATAAAAATCATGTTGCAACTACAACATAACACTGTCTGCAACTGTGTTTATATACATACAAATATAACTACATGTTCCATGACTCAATAACAGTGTCCTATCTTCTTGTTTTTTTAATTTAATTTATTTATTTTTCGAAATTCTCGTGCACTAGTCATCATCTTTGGGTTTCCCATCCCGTTGTGTGTGTGCATAGCCATTTATAGCCAGTGCTGATAAGCTCACCACAACTATCTCTTCCTGTTCTTTATTATCAATACTGCTACATGTTTTGGGCACATAGGGTGTTTATCATCAGGCAAAATACAATTTCCAGGACAAATTGTAAAGGCAGAAGCCTCCCCTTCTTACATTACAACAAAACTATGTTACAATAAAATCTTCTTTTAAAATATGTAAAAACATAAGAACCATAAGTCTATTGGTTTAATATTTCCAGTGAAATAATAACAAACTTTATATATCTTCTATTACTGTTTGTGGACGTTCAGATGTATATATAATCAGATGTTGCAATGTTTCTTTAAGTCTCAGTGAAGAATTATGAGCAGTGGACATGTAGGTGTTTATGCTCGTGGAACCCCCAGTGAGAGTTGAGAAATTCCAAGGGGCTTTCGTTGTGTTCTTTCTTACTACTCTCCCCTACTGGCAAATTTATGTTTTTACATATTTTAAAAGAAGATTTTATTGTAACATAGTTTTACTATAATGAAGAATGGGAGGCTTGTGCCTTTACACTTTTTCCTGGAAAGTGTATTTTGCCTGATGGTAGATGCCCTGTGTGCCTGAAACATGTAGCAGCATTAATAATAAAGAACAGGAAAAGAGAGTTGTGTTGAGCTTGTCGGTAGTGACTAGAAATGGTTGTACTAGCCATCAGCCAATTTCAGTGGCTGATTTCTGCTGAGGGCAAAATCACATAAAACTTTCTGATATCATAATATGTACAAAATCTGTGTTTATTAAAATTTCAGTTTTAGGGTGTTTGGAGGGGACTGCAGCCCGGCAGGCCCCCCCCCCCCACCCCTTGAGTGCGCCCTTGCTTATGCATCATAAAAGTAATGCTAGATACAAGCTACATAGATGCAGGGTTTCTGATATGTAGACTTGTATTCCTCCATGATGGTGATTACGTAAATAACCGAAACATGTAAAAAAATTGAATCTAACTAGTGCTGCTTTGATGGTGTATAACCCAATAGTGTTTTTAATGTAATAATATGATCAGTCGAGATGGCTTAAATATTAAAATGTTTAAATTTTGCGCCATTTTAAACCACGGACATGTTTGTGTTTGGTGCTGCTATCTGAGCACACACTACGGTAGGCCATGCTGAATGGCAGTTGAGGTCTATTTGTGCGGCTAGAATGTGTGTGTGTAACGAAGAGTGAGGCGTAGTTGAATTACATGACAGTGGATTTTGGCTTTCATTTACAAACGAAAGATATACTTAGGTACTTATTTGGTATTACTAAACCATACGAAACGAACTGTATATTAATTTATCTGGTATTTTGTTAATAATTGAAGCCTCATGGGGTCTAGAGAGTGCAGATCTTAATTACGCTGAAATCTGACAAATGTACTTACTTTGAAGCCAGGTGTTGCGTATTACTGCTCTGTTTAATGTGTTTTGAAGGGGAGAGTAAAATCTGTATTCATAATTTTTCAGTACCCAGCTAGACACGTTTTGTGAATTGTCAAAGGATGAGTTACAGTCGCGGTGGTGATGGGAAGCCGCGTGGATTTGGATTTTCCGGATTTCAACTAAAACGTGATCGAGCAAGCCAGTTGCCACCTCCACCTTCAAGTGCAATTAGCAAACATGGGTACTCGACAATGTCAGCTATCAGCCAAAATGCACTTGCTGCAAGTTATGGTTTGCCAAGGAAAAGATCCAAGACAGAGGAAGAGTGAGTGTGAAATTGTGTTTTGTAGTAAAATTGTATTAACGCTAATGGATGTCCCAACTGTGTGAACCTCACCGTACCGTATACCAGTGTAAAAAATATTGTCATGAACATAGCAGAAAAATATTACCAGTTTATCCAAAACTAAGCTCACCCGAATTGAAGTTTCCAACCAAACAAAAGGTTAATGGTCACACTGGTAGGTTATTGTGTCACATTGTTTACTTATTTGAAAGTACTGTGATCATGGCACAACTGTGAGATGTCTGTATTCGTAGCATATCAGTACTACATAAAAATTTATTAATGCATTTGCATTCAACTCAACTGCACTAGTCATTTGTGACTTTCAACATATTAACCCTTTAAAGACGAGGCGTATCTGTTTTATATAAGGACTCAGTGCGTACCGCGCTGTAAACACACTCCACTTCTGTTATGAAAACCAGTCTCTTAATGTTTTATAAGGCAAAAGTTGCTGTTTGTTCTCAGATCCGTACAAAACACATAAACGCAATGTGGGCACCACGTAGAATTGTTTAATGTTAAACCTGGTGGTACGTAAAGTTACCACTACGCTTTAAAAGGTTAAAGTGGCAAGTACTAAAACTAGATGTTAATAATTTTAGTAATTCAGGGCTCGATCTGTCGTGGGTTGTGGCTTGCCATCACACTTACATAATTTGTTGTGGCATCTAGATAAATTT
Organism: Coptotermes formosanus; assembly: GCA_013340265.1. Lineage (NCBI taxonomy): Eukaryota > Metazoa > Arthropoda > Insecta > Blattodea > Rhinotermitidae > Coptotermes > Coptotermes formosanus. The sequence continues at coordinate 172,920 of BLKM01000075.1, forward strand.
GTCATGGCACCAAGAATTTCAGAAGCATGTATTGTAAACTAATGTCTGTTTTTGTAAATCCCAGTTCAGCAAGCACTTCGTTTGTAAATGTTCCACTCATCACCAACAATGAATAGTCTTAACTACCAAAATCAGTTTAGTGTGATAGAAAAAATGCAGGGAAGAACTCTTAAGTATCTTTGTCATGACTGAAATGGAACATTGAATGAAAGGTAAATGGAGCAGGACTTGAGGTCGTAGGTTAGGTTAGGTTAGTTTAGGTGCTTGTGATGAACTAGCAATAGTTACATATGTCGTGTGGATGGAATGGGGTAGTTGAAGGATCAGGGATTATTTTTGTATCATCATTCACTGGCATTGAAACGTGAATGGTTAATCAGACTTCATCTTCATTCATCTCAGTCTGTTTCGCAGAGTTCTTGAAAATTAAGAATGTGTTACTCAGATTTGAGGTTCACATGATGATGACTATGAAGATCAGTGGGATGTGACACTGTGCAGTGCGGTAGCTCATTAAGGTAACAACATATTGCATTCTTACTTAGTGTTTCAAGATTCTTACCTTTTTTAGGTTGACGTGAGAACTTCCTATAATCATGCATATGGTTAAGTGCATTGGTGTTGGTTTTAACTTGCCTTGACATCTAAACAGAAAAAATATCACATGGTATCGGTTTTGCTGTGGAGGCGTGTCTAGGGAGCTCTTTTGATGGTTTACTGAGGGTAATTAAAAATTTAGGAGGGTTTTTTTTTGTGTAATTTGTTTTATGAGGGTTGAACTGCTGTCACAGTGAATGTATTGTTCTGATTGTAAGATTAGTTTCACAAGAATGGATTAATATGAAGAAGTTTAATTCTCACTTTTTGTATGTGACAGTTATCATGGTGTTTAGAATCACAGTGTTGAGGAGGCTAGGTCATAGAGAGATGAACTGAGAGGAGAATGATAAAAAATGGCACTGTACAGAAATTACCGCGGCGTATTTATCATGACTGAACGTTTCTAGGTAGAATAAAATCACAATCTTATGGCACTGTGATGCACGAGCAGCCTATTATATGAGAGTAATGGGGGTTGTAGGGCAGGCAGAGAATCTGAGTGCAGCATGTCACATCTCTTTCAAAAAACATGTGTTCATGTTCTTGCATTCTCTATCATTTCTTCAGTGGCAGTGTGACAATGATGGAAGTATTCCACAATGATCTGCGTGGTTTCCTATTTTAGACAGGGCCACAGTGTGGTACCAGTATTGTAAGAGGTTCATGTTTTTTCCGGCTAATAGCTGGCAACACAGAACTATCTCCACTCTGTAATGTCTTGTAACCAACTAACCCAATGACACCCCTCTAGTGCTGCGTGCGGATGTTACCAAGTGGAGAGACTAAAAATCGGTCATTGGCACGCTGACAGAACATTGCAAGTGAGGTGTACTAAGATTATAGTCTTTGGGAACGAGCCTTGTACTTTGCACAGAAGTAATATCCACCATGTGTCACTGATAGAAAGGTCATGAGGGTGTAGTCACTGGTTTCTCACCAGAGAGGTCTGCGTTCATTTCCAGGCCGGTCTTTGTAGCGTTTGTGGTGTCACAGCCAGGGCTGTGGAGTCAGTGCACAAAACCTCTGACTCTGACTCCACAATTTTTAAACTTCCGACTCTTGACTCCTTTATAAAAGCTCAATATGTATTAATAATGGTAAACCTACTAAAATGGTAAATGGTACCACAAGACGTTTCATCGCCACCACGGGAATCATCAGGCTACTTTTTAGACTTATAACCCATATTTAAGGATAAGTGTAATGGTTATTGTAGCTGGTATCTATTTAAGATTTTATATCAAGGTTGGAGTCGGAGTTAGTACATTTTTACTGACTGCCGACTCCACCCAAAATTCCTGGTCGACTCTGACTCCACGGCCCTGCTAGGTACTGAGATGACAGACTTCGTAAAGTAGCCTTGTACTTTGCATAGCAGTAATATCCACTATGTGTCATTGATAGATAGGTTATGAGGGGGTAGTCACTGGCTTCTCACCACAGAGGCCTGGTTTCAGTTCCAGGCCAGTCTTTGTGGGATTTGTCTCAGACAAAGTAGCACTTGGACAGGATTTTCTCTGAGTACTTCAGTTTTTCCCACCAGTGCCATTCCACCAATGGTCAATATTTATTCATCTATCACTAACACCATATAATCCTAGCAATTGATAACATTGCTAAATAACTCAATTTCGTGTAGCTAATTTTACAATGCAGGGTATGTCTTGATATGATTTACAGTAGGAGCCACTTTGTAGTGACTTGACTGTCTCGGATGTGTTATTGCAGAGAGCTGTCTAGGTTATTCTCTTACATTTCCATGGTTGTGAGATTTTGAGGTTCTGACAGTTACGTTGATGAAGTTGCAAGTTCTGTGGGTTGTTAGACTTCAATCTTCAAGTCCATTGTTGTCTGTTTGCAAGGTATTTTGATGAGGATGATGAACATGTGATGCCAACGTCAACACTGGAATACATACCAGCACCAGGCAGCCCGTCATATCAGCCACAAGGCGGTCAGAGTTCTGATTCTGAGGAGGATCCTCTGGATGCTTACATGGCTGGTATTGAACGTGAGGTGCAGAAAGAAACGGATAAACTTCAAGAAAAGGAGGATAAGAAGAAAGGAATAAGAGATGACATTGAGGAGGAAGATGTAGAAGAATCATATTATAGGTAAAGTACAGTTTTCTGTTATCACGTGAATACACACTTGTGCAAGAGCTCATATAATACAGTTGGTATAGTGACCAGGCTATGGACTCAGTGATCCAGGGTTGAATTCTTGGTGGAAGTAAGAGATTTGTCTGTTCTCTAAAATGTCCGGACCAACTCTGGGGTCTACCCAGCCATCTATTGAGTGGGTAAAATGGGCTCTTTCCTGAGGGGTAAATCAGCTGGGGCACTGGGTTTATTACTTACCTATATCCAGTGCCAAGGTTAAGAATGACTGGAGTTATGCCTCTTCTTATCCTGAACAATTTACCTTTTTACACACACATGTTGTTTCCCTGTTACCTTTTTACACACACATGTTGTTTCCCTGTTAGTTGTGTGAAGGATCTGAACCCCCATATATGTGTGTATGTCCCTTTCTTCAAATTTGGTTTTCATATAAATTTTGCGACTATCAACTTCTGGAATACAGGTTGTCTGAAGCAGTTTCTGTGGTTTACATGTGTTTATACCATAATTTGATGGTGTAACCAATAAATAAATAACACCGAACTAACTCTGTCTGGTACTGATGTCAAAATATGCTGCTGGACATATGCTGTGACAATTCCATCCACCTCCGGTTGTCAAAATTTGTTTCATTTTGTCGTAATATCTTACTGTCTGCTTGGTCTTCCGCGTGGTAATTTCTGTGATGGAGGTTCACCAAAATTAAGTGTACATTCCGTGTCTCCTCCTTTGTCACTGTAGCCTCCTCTACTTCACTTGGGTAGGGATTTTGCACAATAGTCAGGTGTGGAGTGTAATCACGTTCCAAATATGTATGTTTTAATAAGGAATGTGGCTGCAGTGAATGAAAGGTAAAAGCATTAGTTGCTCTCTGTGTGTGAAAATCACGGAGTGGAAGTAAGTTGTGTATCTTCTTCACCTGGGCACTCATTGTAGATGATCGGTTAGCCTTGTGTTCCAGCTGCTTTATTCATTCCATTCTTTTGGATTATAGTCTAGTTCTTATCTTGGTATATCTTGTATTTCTTGTCTAATTGTATTTGTGGTGTGATCTAATAATTTATGAATTGTATTTTTATTTCTCTTGACCGCATATACGCGCTGTTGCATTTGATGTAGTTCCTTTGCAAGGTGATACAGCAATACTGCAAGTCCATTAATTTCTGCACGGTTGGAAGCAGCTTACAAGTCCTGTGTTCTGAACTTGCCAAGTATACCTTGTAAGTTTTCGGGATGCATCGTGATGATCTCGCATCTCCCCTTGCCAACGTCAGTTTCACCGTCTGTGTTTGAACCTTGAGTAGGATGATGCACATCAACAGGATTGTGGTTTTGCCTGTTACTCTGCAGATACACAAATTCTGGGGCAATTTGTGGCATTTTCAGACCTTGAGTCACGTCCCCTTGACTTGAGCCACTTGAGAGTCCACCCCATTATCGAAGTCATGAATGGTGTCGCATTTGCTTTCATGAAGAGTTGTCTTGATTCACAGTGGAGTATTATCTGTATGGTTCTGGATTGACGTCATAAAAATATATTCTTATGTGCAAAGTACAACTGAAATGAACCTTTGAAATGGTGAAAACTGTAAAATCTTTTAATATTAATGTATGTAATGATTCATGCTTTGTAAGATTCTTTTTGATTGTACTTTGCATATGCAATGTGGCACAGTGAGAGTACTGAACGTTTTTGATAATGAAGTAATGTAGCTGTGACAGTCTTGCTGAACAACCTTTGCTGTTTATTGAGGTGTATTGTTTGATATACAGAGTTGCAAGAATGAATGTGCCCATTTTGTGTAACAGCAAGAGATGGTTTTGCATTAACTTTATTTCAGGTATATGGAAGAAAATCCTTTGGCGGGTGTTCAGAATGATGAGTCAGATCAGGAGATTGAGTACGATGAAGATGGTAATCCTATTGCTCCAAAGAAGAGCAAGGAAATCGATCCTCTACCTCCGATTGATCATTCAGAAATAGATTATATTGATTTTGAGAAGAATTTTTACAATGTCCACGAAGAAATTGCTAAACTTACGCAGAATCAAGTTGAGGAGTTACGTCAAAAACTTGGCATCAAAGTGACGGGGCCTCTGCCGCCACACCCTGTCACTAGCTTTGCTCACTTTGGGTTTGATGAAGCATTGATGAAGGCAATTCGCAAGTCTGAGTATACACAGCCAACTCCAATTCAGGCACAGGCTGTACCTGCAGCCCTCAATGGTCGAGACCTGATAGGCATTGCGAAGACAGGAAGTGGCAAAACAGCAGCATTCATTTGGCCTATGTTGGTCCATATAATGGATCAAAAAGAACTTCAACCAGGAGATGGACCTATTGGATTGATTCTTGCTCCTACAAGAGAACTGTCTCTGCAAATATATAATGAAGCTAAGAAATTTGGTAAAGTTTATAACATTCAAGTTGTTTGTTGCTATGGTGGTGGTTCCAAGTGGGAACAGTCAAAAGCTCTTGAAGGTGGAGCAGAAATTGTAGTAGCAACCCCGGGACGTATGATCGATCTTATCAAGATGAAGGCCACCAATCTTCAGCGGGTAACGTTTCTTGTACTGGATGAGGCTGATCGGATGTTTGACCTTGGCTTTGAACCTCAGGTTCGATCCATATGTAATCATGTGCAACCTGATAGAGAGACACTACTCTTCAGCGCAACATTCAAGAAGAAAATTGAACGATTAGCAAGAGACATATTGACAGATCCAATCAGGATAGTACAGGTACGTGTTTTATCACGGAAGCTGTCCTTTGGGTTTGTATCCTGAAAAAAATGTTATTCGTACATTGTATAGCTTTTCAGCTGTAATATTCTGGGCACAATAAATTCAATAATAGTTACTATGTTTCTCTAAACATGTTGGTATAATACGCAGGTGATGTACATTAAGATTTTGTGTTGTAAAAGGTCTCTGCAGTTATTTTTATATATGTTTTTTCTTGCAATTGTAATAAAACATTTTTTTAAAAGAAAGGACATGAAGCATTACAGTCAGGGTGACTATCCTGCTTGAAATTTAGTGTTATACTGTGTCTGGTTCTGGAGTCTTAAAAATGTATTGTGTGATTTTAATGTCAGGTTTAGTAATGTAACGGAGATTATTTTTGAAAAACCAGGTTCATTGTAAATTACTGAACATTTTCATGTGTGTAACTGTAGGCAGTTTTATTCCAGTTGTAGAATGCATTTTGAAAACTGAATTGTATATTATGTTCTGTCTAGCTGTGAATGATTCACTTGGGTGGCAGGGTCCAATGTGATTATGGTTAAGTGTATGTGATACTGCAGGTACAGCAGTTCTATTTATCTCGTCCAAATATTGTGATTGAAGGTCAGCATTTGTTAGTGGAGACAGAAATGGTACACTTAGGTATCAGTTGCATCACAGCCCTTCTGTTGAATGTTTGTAGTATGATGATATTCCACAGCATTTTTGCACCATTCATGCCATGTAATTGCTGAGGTTAAGAATGAATGGAGCTGTACCTCCTATCCTCTGTATGCCTTCATGGTATGTATAGTGTCAACTTTACTTTTGAAGATTACAGTTCCTGGGTTGTTATGCTGTGTCATTGCTTAAATACTTCTTGGTGTTTTGAAGGCACTACAGTCCTGGAACCCGTCAGAAACTTAATTTGTATTATTTGGACCAACTCGTACATTAAGAAAACACAATATATCAGGTTTCACATAATTCCTGACATGTTTCAGTGTAGACTGCACCATCCTCAGGGGAAGCTATATTAGAACACTTGAAACCACTGAAGAAAACCAGTTTTAGTTTCAGTAGTTTCAAGTGTTCTAATGTAGCTTCCCCTGAGGATGGTGTAGTCTATACCGAAACATGTTGGGAGTTATGTGAAACTTGATATATTGCAGTTTCTTAGTGTATGAGTTGATCCAAATAATACAAATTAAATTCATACGTATGTGGTATGGACAGTTTCATATGTCAGGAACTATTTGTCTGATGACACTGCATAACATCGATGAGACTTGAATCATTAGCAAAACTGCTGTGAGAACATCAAATCTCAAACTTCACTCTGTCTTATGTGCACCACTGCCACTGCTACCACCACAACCTCCTCCTCCCCTCCCCCTCCTCCTCCTCCTCCTCCTCCTCCTCCTCCTCATGTGGCTCCACTATCCTAGAAGAATTAGTGCCTCCATAGTTGCTCTCCTCTGTCCATCCTTATCTTGTGCTACATGTCTCCAATTAACAATTCTCATCTTTCTTATGTCATTCTGTACATCATCTTTCCACCTAGCATGTGCAACATTGCATAGCAAAAGAAGCTGTGGAGTGCTGGTTGTATAGTTGTCATGCTGCACCGTGTGCATGCAGTAAATTCCACGTACATGTTACCATTAATATAAACCATTAAGATAAGAGGTGAAGATGGAAATAATTTTGTGTGATCAGCACAGCTTGTTTCAATGTCTGTGTGAATTTCATTGTGTAAAAATGTCTTCAGTGCTTATAATGCTGCTTTGTGTTGCAGGGAGATGTTGGTGAAGCCAATACTGACGTGACACAGATTGTGAAGTTGTTGCCAGTTGGAGGAGCCAAATGGAATTGGCTGTTGAATAATGTTGTGCAATTCACATCTGCAGGGAGTGTTCTTGTATTCGTTACAAAAAAGGTGCGTTGCAGAGGTGAAAACTTGCTTTTGGTAATGCGTTTGAATTTTTTATTTTATGTACTGTATTCACCCAAATATAAGAGGACCCCGCATGTGAGATTATCCTTCTGCAGAATATGAATTTTCAGAAATGTGCACATGCAGAACGTGTTTAACTTTGTGCATATTATAAGGCATCCCTCCCCACTCCCCACTTACCTTTTCAGATGATGAATTGGCAACATTTCTTGTTTGTATTTGGGTAAATACAATGTATATTAAAATCAGAACTGAATTATAATGGAGCTAAAAACAAAAGAACTTGTGTCCCAATAACGTGTTTCACAGTGTGCAGAATTTTTTATGTGTAGTTTTAAGTTTGTACATTTACGTGTATGACATTCGGACTGTCATGTTTTTTTTTTAAGTCTCACTCCTCAGTATGTAGTACATGGCTATGTTCTTGGATGTGCTGAATGTGTTGAACATTTGTGGTGTCTCTGATTTAGTGAAGTTGATAACTGTTTTCATCCGAAGCGTTTCTTATAGAGGGCAACATAATTAAATTATTATGCAGAGGTTCATCTCATTTGAAATCAAGTGTTACTTACAGTAGCAGCAGCAGATGGCAGCATTAAGCGGGACTGGAATGATGCTATAGTTCATGTTATTGTGTCAATAGTTGAAATGAAAATTACCCTTAGGTCACATTGCAGCGCTGCTTGTTCTGTCATGTTGTTTTTACATCATTCGAAGGAGACTGTGTTTGATGTTTCTTGCATGTAGTGTGTTATTGGAGGGCAGAGTGAAGTAAACTTCGTTCACTAAATGTATGAACAGAACGGGTGTTTCATTTGTGAATAAGTGTACCTTTAGACTAGGCCTACTCAACCTGTGACTCAATGTTATCATTGGGTGTGGAGACATTTGAAATGAGACAACATCTTTTGACCATTTCCCTGGCAAGGCTGAGAAAGAATACAAAAGCAATTTTGAAAACATATGAGTGGTTTATTTGTGGAGACATGCATTACACTGCTGGTTCATTTTGTAAGATTATGCTAAAACAGCAACACCCTAGCCTAGGTTGTGAATTGCACTTTTTGGGAATTGTTCCCATTATTATTGGTGTACCGTATATTGTGATACCAGTGCATTTGCTGTGGGCCATGATGTGTTGTGAAACTGTACAAAGTGGTATATTCAGGGTCTGTCACAAGTAAAAAGCAAGGGAATTTCAGGAGTTGGCCAGGTAGCAGGTCTGGAAGCATATACTCTCCAAACTATAAACATGATTACCCATTTTTAATACAGTATTAATTTGATGTCTCAGTTTTCTGTCTGCATTGTTTTTGGTTTGTGTTGCGCAGTATGTACATGTTTTTCTTCTGTCACACTCTGATGACACACAGTGTGGCCTGGCCATTGTCTGTGAGTGGAGTAGTGGAAGCATTGTGTGTGGAAACTGTAGCTAGAAATGCTATTTGTCAGATGTCTTTGTCAGATTTATCATTGGGTTTTCTGGCAGTTTTATGTTATATATACAGAATCTGATAACAATTAGAAAAAGGGGTCTTCCAATTTAAGTCTAAACCAACAGCAATACTTCTGGTTCTAACTGCCTTATCAGGACTGCCACTTTACTTTCACCTCAAACTTGGATTTCTAGTAGTAGTTCACAAGGCAGTTGGTGGTTGTTGTTGCATATATTCGTCTTCATTATGGTAAGATGTTTTTGAGGAAACAAATATCAGAAGCTGAAATGAGCTTTCTGGCAAGGCAAGACCACGTATTTTTTCTTGTATTGAAAATAGATTTTGGAATGATGGGTGACAGACTGGTTTACATATGTGTGGCAGCTTATCAGATTATGAAACGTTTTGCATGCACAGGTTGTTTCCACATCTCTGCCTGCAATGTTGCAGGTAGATGCTTGTTACCATAGATATTCGTCTCCAACTTAACCTTATTCCAACGTACGATGACATATCATTGAATAAGCATTCTCCTTTTTGCCGTTTCGTTGGAAGGCGAATGCTGAGGAGCTTGCTAACAACCTGAAACTGAAGGAGTTTGACGTACTTCTGCTTCACGGAGACATGGATCAGAGCGAGAGAAACAAAGTCATTACACAGTTCAAGAAGCAGGAAGTAAACATACTGGTGGCTACAGATGTTGCAGGCAAGTAACTGAAATGTAGTGTGTTGTTGTTTCTCTTGTACTGCATTGCGAGTAACTGTAATTGTTTACGTAATAAGACCACAACCTATCTTTGCCTTGTTAACTTCATCTTTCACTAGCTGTGTTCCCACTGTGGTGACGAAAGTGCATGATGCTGTTAGCCACACCACAGATATTTATACATTTTCATTAATTAAATATTTGTAAGTATTCATTGGTTGTGGATGATGTACATTAGTTCTGTCACATTTGTGGATTTAACTCTTTTGAATTTATGATGGATGGAGATGCTGCTACCTTCTTATTTCAAGAAAAAGCTTGAGAAGACAATTGTGTGTTCCTCATTGAAGTTGCATTTACAATGTTAGTGATATTTATCTCAAACGCTTTAAAACTGGGAGCTGGGATAGCATAGTTCGTGTAGTGGCTAGGCTGTGGGCTGGACGAGGAGTTTTTATATTCCTATAAGGGGCAAGGGGTTTTTATTTCCTCCAAAGCGCTGAGACAGGATCTGGGGCCCACCCCTCGTCTTATTCATTCGGCGCAGAGGGAAATTACACTGAGGATAAAGTGGCTGGTTCATGAAAGTGACTTCTCACCCCCCATCTGTTTCTGAGATTAAGAATGATTGGAGGTATATGTACACATTGCCATATGCTTTCATGGCATGCATGGGAACGAATGTAACTTCGCATGACTTTTGTCATTCACAACAACTGATTTCCAGCAATGATGTACCCAGTGTTCTATCTCTGTGCTCTGTTACATTCTGATGTATCAAGTTGTAATGTTTTTTTAACCAGCTCGTGGGTTGGACATTCCTCACATCAGGACAGTGGTGAACTACGATGTGGCAAGAGATATTGACACACATACGCACCGGATTGGCAGGACAGGTGGGTTTAATGACATAAATCTGAAAGGTATATAACATAAGTAGTATGATATTTGTTATGTGGGGACATTATGATTCCTGAAATCTATCATTTGTCACTTCCTGCCAGCTAATTTAAATTATAAAATGTCCATGTGCAGTAAGCAGTCAGCGGTCATTGGTTTCAGTGTCAGTAATTTGTCTTTTAAGTAGAACGGTGTGTGGTTGAAATAACGTAATGCATTATGTGACCTAAGTAACAAGATTAGTTTCAAAAATGTACCTTCTTAATGAAGTTACTGTATCTAAACGTTATCTTCTTCAGAGTAATTTTTCAGGCATTTCACACCATCCTTCTAGCTCCAGAACCTTCCCGTGAAGTCATTTTATGAGACTGCTTCCCGTAAGTCTGCCATCTTCTCCGTACACCTCAGTATAACAATTTGAAGGTTTTGGTAGCAGTTTGTTTCAATTTGACTCTGATGTTTGGTATTTATTACTCACTTTCTTCATTGAGTATAATTTTGGTAAGTTACAAGAAGCTTTTTTTTTTTAAATCGTTACTTGATGGTCCGTCAAACAGGACATTGTTTGGCACATGACTGGGAGAAGGGTCAGCGATAAGTAATACATATTTACTTGGTGATCAGTGGTTAGTGTGTGGAGCTGCATATGCAGTGTGACTGTGTTATAGCCACACATCATGTTTTGAAATCAAAACTATTAATATCATTTTATTCCTCAGGTCGTGCTGGAGAGAAGGGTACTGCATATACGCTAGTCACTGAAAAAGACAAAGAATTTGCAGGACACCTGGTGCGCAACTTGGAAGGTGTAAATCAGGACGTTCCTCAGAATATTCTAGACCTGGCCATGCAGAGTGCATGGTTTCGCAAATCTAGATTCAAAAGTGGAAGAGGGAAGAAAATGAATATATCAGGACGGGGTCTGGGTTACCGAGAGAGGCCTGGCCTGGGGTCGTCAGACAGTCAGGCTAATTCAGGCAGTGGAGTGGTTCCTAATAGCATTGCAGATCTAATACCAAAACCAGTTCGTACTGGTCCAGGTACAGACAGGCTTTCTGCAATGAAGGCGGCATTTAGAAGCCAGTACATGAGTCAGGTAAGGATGCTATGTGCAGGAACTTCTGTATGACCAGAACCATACAGTCAGAAAGGCGAGCCAAATGAAACCTTAAAAGTTTTTTTGGCAGTAAAGTTAATGCAGCAGGATTTGGTACAACTTAAGTCATTTTGAAGCATTCTTGCCAGATCTACCATACACAGTACATGGTTGTAATTCGTGCTGATGACTTGCTGTGCCTACAGCTGCACACAGTAGGGTCTCCATACACAGTACATGCTTCTAACCCACGCTGATGACTTGCTGTGCCTACAGCTGCACACAGTAGTGTCTCCATATACAGTACATGCTTCTAACCCATGCTGATGGCTTGCTGTGCCTACAGCTGCACACAGTAGTGTCTCCATACACAGTACATGCTTCTAACCCATGCTGATGACTTGCTGTGCCTACAGCTGCACACAGTAGGGTCTTGATTTTCTTCATGCTTTTCTGGTTTCCATTTGACTTGCCCTTACAATTAAACATTTGAGTATATTTTATCAAAGCAAGTGGGAAAATTTGTGTACAGGTGCTAATAAGTAACATTTAAGCTTCAGATGGCAACACACTACTACAAATGACTGTGTTTTTTATTTATGTTACCATTGGTATAAAATTGATATCTTACTCTGTACAGAGAAAATGGATTAAAATTTTTGGGGCTGCATGCCACAACTCAGTTTAGGAACTGTCTAAAAATGTGAAGATTAAAGTGTTAAAACTGATGTTTTTCTCTTCCTCATGTTAAAAGAAGAAAATAGAGTGAAACTATTGCAGAACAAGGGTGGTAGTGAGACTGTTTGGACATAAGGAGTAGGTAGAACCATGAGGCTGGTGAAGATTGCATAATGAGAAACTTCATGATCTGTACTCTTTGCCGGAAATTATTGGGGTGAGCTGTTCAAGGAGCATGTGATAATGGGAGCATGTTGCAGGCATGGGAGGTATGGTAAATGCATACAAAATTCTAATTGGGAAGAATACTGCTTTTCAGGCCTCTTTGTGGATGGGAAGGTAATACTGAAACATGTGTTAAAAGGTAGAGTATGACTGTGGTGTGGATTCATCTGGCTGGCTTTTATTGGATGGCATAAATGATCTGTCATGAAGTTTGATCCTTCAGCACAACCGTGCAAACCCATACATTCAAGTCAAACAAAGACCATCCACCCTATTGTTTGGGCTGCTGAAGTGACTCAGGTCACAAATTGCATAATAATGGGGAAGTGGAAATGGTTATTCATTAGTGGTTACAAATTCAAGAGCCAAGCCTGTACTGCAGCAGTGTTTTTATGCTTATGCAAGCATGAGACATGTCATCAGTGTGTTCAGAGATTATGGCAGAAAATTATGATACGTGAGTGGAATAAGTGAGCTGTGTTGAACGTGGCAATAACTTACATGGATATGTCTCATGTTATATGGCTGTGATTGGAGTACTTTATTTTGTACTTCATCATATGCTAAGCAGAGTCATTTTCACAGTTTACAGCATCATCTGACCACACCTGGGAGCAGATACGTGAGCAGACCCAACCACCATTACCACCACCGCCGCCGCCGCCGCCACCACCGCCAACAACTACGACAGCGGTAAGAACAGAACGAAGGGCCAAGAAGAGTCGCTGGGACAACTCTTAGAATATGTCATTCTGTTTTTTTGGGATGAGATGTTCATTCAAACTGTTGAATCTTCTACCAGAGGATTTACTTTGTTTTAAATGTGTGGAAAATGTAGGTATGTATTATACATACCTACATAGCTAAACTAACACCTTAAACTAGGGATGGGATTTAATTTTTTGTAGTCATTCAGCATTCTAAATGACAGGTTTTGTTCCGTGTTCTTACAGCGTTTTCTTAATTGCATGACTTCACATTTATATTATAAAAAATATGCTGCCAGTGTCATTAGTGATGTCTTCTTACTGTCATTGAAGATGCGACATACAAAGTAATGTAGTGAGCTGTGTATTATAGTAGTAATGTGCAATTAAATGTGATGAACCTAGAATGGCACTAGAATTTTGTGTACCACCCATCCATTGTAATAGAACATACAGTTTCAAAAGTAATACACACACACACACACACAGACACATTTTGTGTGTGTATGTTTGTGAACTGGAATTTCTCGAAGACTGATGTTCGTTTTGTATAATTCTGAGCATGATATTTCAAATCAAAAATGACCGGAAGTGTAGGTATATCAAATGGGAGATTCCATCGCCCAAAAATTCCTGAATTACAAATAGGATTTAAATTCCTCTTTCAAACCTTCAGTTATAAAATTTATGTCATTGGTACTTGACTTGTCAATGCAGCAGATCACTTTCACACCAGTGAACTACTATTACTTGCCAGTTACTGTACATACTGACTCTCTGAAAGCTAGATACATGAGCCTGCCATAGAGTACAGAGAAAGTGTATTGCAGTATTGGTTCAGATGAATTTTGCAAATGTTATGATGCTTGTTGTAACAGAAGCCCTTTAAGGAAATGACATTTCAGTTAAGACATAAAAAACGTCACTGTAATACAAGCAGAATGCAGTTAATTTTATGTTGGAGTGACCATACCCTTCGATTGTTACCCATTCCAACTATGATTACTGCTGGGGTATGTCTGTGGAGTGACCCTTGTTATAATGCATATAATGAAATGCTGCTGTATTAATGGAGACTTCTACTGGTCTGAAACAAAGCCCTGTACAAATAGTATATTGTTTTTTCATATGGATTTGGTTTAATTTTGCAGAATCCTCATGTTTAGTGTACAAAACATCATGTCCTACAAGCTGTATGCCTATTTAGTGTGTTAGTGGTTGTACCAACAGTTGATATTCACATTTTATTCATACTGTAAATTATTATGACACAACCAGAATGTTTTGCGAGTGATATCATATTTTCAAAATGCACCACCCTCTCCTGCCACATTGCTGTAGTACCTGTAATTCTGGGCTGAAGGTTCGCTGTTTTCAATGCTGTATTTCCTGAAACACTGAAGAACGTCTGAAAGGAACTAAGTAAGTGTGTTTATCAGTACAAGGCTTCGTAATGACGTTTACAGCATTAATATATGTTAAATTACATGGATATTTTCAGTTGTAGCAGATTATGTCTTCTGTCTGTTTTAGATTGCATTGTTTACTATGATGGATGTTCATTCCTGAATGACTTGTATCTTTTGTGTGTGGTGACTCATTTGTTGGTTTTTCCTTATGTGTGTTATTTAATGTTTCATTGATGCTGGGGTTCAAATTCAAACTATTGCCCGGGACAGATGGGTTTTAAATTTGAATTACCCAAAAATGTACTCATAGAGTGTGGTGTGTGGAGGCTGACAATGGTGATGTTGGGATTTAAAGATTGGACAGTGCAGAGGGGGGGTGTTGAGTTGTTAAATGATGCTGTTGTTTGCTAAGATTATATAGCGTCAGTGATAGGTGAATGGGATATGAGTATTGTGCATTGATGGAATGGTACTGACATGGGAAAATTGAATTATTTGGACAAAGCATTGTCCCAGTGCAGCTGTGTCCACCTGGGGTTGAACCTGGGCCACTGCAGTGAGGTTGGTGACTAAAATCATTTGAGTCATGGTGCACCTTGCTTTATTGGTAAGTACCCACGCTATTCAGGTATAAAAGGTAAAGTTTTGCCTGTCCATGCCATGGAGGCCTACAGAGGTGGTAGATATATAGCTTCACTCATTCTTAGCATAGCTTCAGCACTATTGAAGTGAATGGTTGACTTCACACCTTGGCCTCATTCTCCTTGGGAATGAACCCAGCTACCCATTGAATAGGAGGCTGGGTGGGCTGTGGAGTGGGGCTGATGTTTTGGAGGGGAGAAAACTCTCATGCTTCTGCTGGGATTCAAACCCTGGACCAGTCAATCCATAGCCCAGTCGCTATTGTGATTGTTACTCCAGTTTGCCATTCACGTATAAAAGGAGTAGGAATTATGTTGTAAATGATATTTTGTCATTGATTATCTTCTTGGGGACAGCGTGTGTTGGCACCCTGAGTTTTGTGTCTGATGTAATGTGTGTTGTTAGTCATTTTCCTTTGTCTTTTCAGCTTTTAAGGGACCTATGTTTGCGTATGCGAACACACATTAACCCCCCCCCCCCAGAATTTCATTTTAGCTATTTAGGAAACAAGGTAATTGGCTGCCTTTTTTTAACACATGCTGCATTATCTTTGTTGTTTTTCCCACAAAATGCCATTTATTTGATAATTTTTTCATTTTTTTGTTCAAATATGTTTTTCATAAACCATGTGCTAAAATTTAAGTACCAACTCAGTCATTTAAAGGTTAATCATATAGGAAGTAGTTACATTGAACACTTGTAGCAAAAAAATCACATTTTGATCTTTGGTGTCAGATTATTCCAAACATTTTTTGTGGCATCCAGTACGTTATACACACACACAAAGCCAGTGAAGTACATAAATTAATAAGAAAAGTCAGTTTCATTTGTATAAAGGTGGATGTGTTACAGTGCACATGTGTTGAGATTATATGGTAGTAGATATGTGTAGATAATTGATCCGTATGATTTATCTTGTGTGAATTGCTGTGTGCACACATACACATTTTGTCAGTACTGTCAGAATTAATCCTTTGTTGGAGGATTTCACACTTCTTTTGTCTGTGCAAGTGGCTGTGGACATTGTTGAGAAAATTATGACATGTGAGTGGTGAAGTTAATAGATTTTATTAACAGTAGTGTGTAGTGAGCACTGAGGTCTTCTGGGATATGACTCTGTGTCACTCGGTTAGTGTTTCCCCATGTTTCAGAGGAAGAAACTGCCTTCATCCTCAGTGATGAAGGAACACTGCTGGACCCTTGAAGATGAAGGCAAGTTGCTCCTTTAAAACATCAGGAACCACTGACCTGAGGACCCAGCATGGCATCACAGATGACCTAAATCCTCAGCCATGCCAGTGTGGCAATCTCAAATACTGCACAGCTGTAATGTTTACTACTCATGTAGCATGGTCACATATTCAATTTTGTGCTGTGGTAGTCACTGTTTTCATGAATAACAGAAAATACAATCAGGATTGTTTTCAGTGATCTCTCACATTTCTTTGATATCACATTCCCTGTCACGTATAAATGTTGTCAGTCGCTGTCAGCTGGTTATTCTACACAAATTTTACCAAAATCAGAAAAATTCCAAGAGATTCTGTAGACTTCATGTGGCTAACAGCAAGATGTTAAAACTGTTTACTGTTTGAAATGTGTTAGACAAGGAGAGCCAGCCATCAGTACAGCGTTTGTTGCAGAAGTGCCGTGGAGCAGATGTTGAAGATGAAAGTCTTCTAATGTGAGAATTTCTCCAAGTGCCACGTAAGGAATGTGGAATGCCAATGCTGGTGTTAACGAAGACTGGCTGAAAGTGTGTTAATGTGTAGTACACACATGAATGTTTAAAACTTACTTGGCAGTTCTTTATTGTTGGTTTTGGAGTTTTATGGGTCATGCGTACAGACTTGATTTAGCCAACACTTTACTCATGGAATATGCAGTCGTTACTGTCCCAAGTGAAGTGCTGACAGAAATACTTGTGTGAGTTAATTATTGACCTGTATTACTTCTCAGCACAAACATGAACATAAGAACTGTGTTAGCTATACTGTTTGTACATGTTTGATGTCAAGACAGTGTTATTCACTGTCACATGATGACCCGACTTTGCATTTTTGCCTATTTACACAAAGTCTATATGTATATATATACAGCGTATGTATGTGTATAATTGAAGGGGAGTGATCTGTCTTCCAAATATAAGCATGTTTAAATATTCGGTTGCAGTTTGTTTTAGTAACTGTTTTTTACTAGTGAAGTGTTATTGAGTGTAATCTAAAATGTTTTAAAATTCTTTGACCCTTAAAGGAGGTGCATGTTTAGTTGTGTTTAACCCTTTAAAGACGAAGTGTATCTGTTTTATATAAGGACTCAGTGCGTACCGCGCTGTAAACACTCTCCACTTCGGTTATAAAAACCAATCTGTTAATGTTTTATAAGGCAAAAGTTGCTGTTTGTTCTGAGATCTGTACAAAACACATAAATGCAACATCGGCACCACATAGGATTTTTGAATTTTAAACCTGGTAGTACGTAAAGTTACCACTAGGCTTTAAAAGGTTAATATGCTATTGGACCTGTTAAACAGTTTGTTTAACAGTATTCTGTAAGACTGATGATGGTAGATCACATATACGGTCATTAGGTTCATGGAGTTTGTCCATCTTCTGGTGTTTTAAAGAAGGTAAAAGGTAGAGTTCACCCTGGAACAGGCCATGAAGGCCCGGAGGTGGAGTAGAAGTATAGCTGTGCTCTATTGTACAGGAGGCTGAGTGGGCCACATTGCTGGTCTGGACAGGTGTGGAAAATCTTGCCCCAGCCAGGATTTGGTCCCTGGACTGTCCGGTCCATTATGAGTCCCTATACCGACTGCTCTATCCTGACCCACAGTGGTGTTTTAAAAGTAACGAAACATTAAATAAAACACGTTTCAGGGACAGGATCAGTCCCTGTCTTCAGGTGAAAGTAATTAACACCTGCTCGATTGTGCTCGACAGGCAGAGCTGCTCTCAACTCCTGTGCCCAGAGGTTGAGATCAGCTCTGCCTGTTGGGCATGACTGAGTAGGTCCCAGTCTGATATTTTGTCATGAAGACAGGGGACAAATTCTGTCCCCAGAACACAATGGTTCTTTGCTTTGTGTTAATTAACCTTTTAGAGACTAGCGGTAACTGTGTGTACAACCAGGTTTAACAATCAACAATTCTGCATGGTACTCACATTGCGTTGATGTGTTTTGTATGGATCTCAGAACAAACAGTGACTTTTGCCATATACATCATCAACTGAACGGTTTTTATAGCCAAAGTGGAGAGTGTTTACAGCACGGTACGGACTGAATCTATATGTACACACCTTAAGCCCAGTGGTTACTTCATGTACCGCCAGGTTTAACATTCACAAATTCTGCGTTCTGCCCACACAGTGTGTTTTGTGTGGATCTCAGAACAAACAGCGACTTTTGCCGTATACATCATCAACTGAACGGTTTTTATAGCCAAAGTGGAGAGTGTTTACAGCACGGTACAGACTGAGTCCTTATATGAAAGAGACACACTTTGGCTTTAAAGGGTTAATTTCAAAACACCAGAAAATGGACAAAGTACATGAAGTGAGTGATCTTAAAGTTTATTTAATGGTTTGATCAATGTATTTTGCATTATGCTATTTAAATGCTCTCATCACTTGCTGTTGGCACAGTATTTGCACATTTACACATTCATGTGACGTGGTCAAGGGGACGCACCGACTATGGAAGAGGGGCGTGTAGAGCTGGGCATTGTAGAGTTTAATTAAGGGTAAGCATTTAGGGCTGAAGTTCATTGGTTTTCGTTGATACATTTAAATTACTGGTGACAAATTTGGTTCCTCCAACTCCCCGCCCTCAGTACAAATATGAGTTTACAAAAATTTTTGAAAGACTTGCTTCATCTGTTGGTGCACTTGTATATGGAGGGGGCTGTGTTTTTGAGATTTAGATGTACAGTATTTGATGATTTGTTTAAATTATTGATAATTTTCTTGTGAAAAATATATGTGATGTACTGAGTGTCTTAAAAGGACCTTTTCTATCTTTCTATGTGAATTTCAGCTCAGTTTAGATGTAAATATTTACACATATATAAGATGAGAACTTTTTTGTGATTCATCTCAAAGGCTGGGGAGGCGTGGCCTTATAGACTGACATGAAGTTGAGCGCCTTCTGTATACATATTTTCTTGAAAACTGAAGGTTATGAAGGGGGGAGGGTGTTGTCTTATATGCAGGTAAATAAGGTAGTTTTACTATTTTGTCCAGGTTTACAAAACCCATCACTAAATATTGACTTTTGGTTACTTTACACTTCACAGATATGTTCAAATTAATTGTGAAATATCTGCACATGATTATAGTTCATGTGTTCATGTTGTCAGTAGAAGTTATCAGTGCTTGATGCACTGATTTCCAACAATAAACTGGTCATTGATATGTGTTCCTTGCCACACACACACACAGGAGAGCAGTAGTTTTCTTGTGTATGACATTACTTGACAGTATCTCTGTTTTCGTTAGAACGAGGATACTTCAACTTCCTTTCAAATGTAATTCCTTGTGTATATTTTTTTTAGAAGGTTACTTGATAAAAAGTAGGTCCTCATTTAGCACTCTGCTTTGTTACACAGCAAGTGACTTTGTAAATGTGTTTGGACTGTTTGCTTATGCTGACTTTTTAAGGCATTCTTTATGGAATATATAAAAGAATGTCTGATGTGAAGACCATGTCTGTCTGTCTATCCCTCTGGCTGTCTGTAACCTGGTATCAGCATCTAAACTGTTTGTCATATTGTTATTAAATTTGTTACAGCATTTTGTTAGTTTACGTTGTTGAGGAAGCACAAGTTTTGTGAAAATTGGCCCTGTGACATTAATACTTTACTTGCAGGTGTAAATTAATTTTTACATGTGCTTTCCACATTTCTTGACAGATTTTGGTGAAATTCAGTATAAATGTCTACCTAACGCTGCTGAGCAACTTTTGAGTTATTGGTAATCGGTGTAGTGAAAGTCATGCTTTATGTAGGTATGCGAATGAAAATTTTCCCATATTTTCAACATTTTTCATGAGATTTGGATGAAATGTGGAGACATCCACAAAAACTTACTAAGTAATTTTCCTGTAAACTGGCACAGTGGAAGTCATACTTCACTGAGGGGAATGAGTTTCTCTCCATATGTTCCACGTTTCTTGTCTGATGTGGGCTAACTACGGTGTATCTTCACATAACGCTGTGGAGCATTTCTGACTTCTGTGAAGATATACATTTGTGGACATAAATGAAATTATAGTAACATACATACTGTGAAACCATATGACAGTTTTAAACTGGAGAATCCCTTGGTAGTTTTTACTGTGTTGTGGAGCAAACATATGCAGTTCTGTTCTAGCAGTACATGTTATTCAAGCATTTTTTTTTTTTTTGTGAAACAAAATGTCTCTTAGGAAATTTTTCCATAGGTATATGAACATGATTTTACTTTTATTTTGCAGAAACGATGTTGCTTTTCATAGTTTGAGTGTTTATTTTCATCAAAAACCTTCAAAGTTGCCTTGATTTCCTTTCCATTTCCACTTGTCACATGTCAGTAATGACACTTTTCACATGTAGAGAAAAGCAGCACTAGACCTCTGTGCATTAAATATCCATCAGGGCATGAATGCATGTTTATGCATGGTACGTGTGTCTGTTAGTGAATGTAATTATCATCTTAGTTGAGAATGTCCATTTATTGACTGTGAAAGTGAGTGCTGCTGTATAAGATATTTAACTCATTCAGAAAGGAAGTTGTTGTGTTCTGCATGCATCTCTGTGCTGTGCCAGATACTGTTGCAGTTGTGAAGTGACCATAGAAGACGACATGTACGTACTCTAAAAGCTATTTATTATTTTTTTGTGCATAATTTTGTACATAATTATGGTGAATTTGTAAGAACATATTAATATGAGTGTATTGTTAGATGGTGGTAATATATGATGTAGAATTTGAGCTTAAAATTTCTAAGTTTGCAGGTTTTCAAAGCAGCAGCTGTTCAGCTGGTGGTTGTTGTTGAGTTTTTTACGCCATGTAGCATATTTAGTGTGTGCCAAAGTTCTGTAGAAGTATGAGGCTCATTTGAGGGAATTTAGGCCAGCACAATTCTTTCCCCCAACTCACTTCAGCAACTACCTGAACCAGATTTAGTCACCCTGCAGGTGGCAGCAGTATGTTCTCTGAAACACCAGAACAAACGAAATATACTACATGATGTAAAAACCCAAAAGATGACTTACCATTTAGATTTCTGTGTTTTTTTGTGGGGGGAGGGGGTGGCATACTGTTTTGAATACGGTTTCGTGAGTTACAAAGCGCACTTGCATTTAATATGCCAAAGCTAGACAATAAAAAATGACAGGATTTTAGAAGCTCACACTGAAGGTAGGTCATGTAATTTTATATTCTGTTTCCTTCTGGGATATTATGTAGTCTGAATTTAATGTGTTCCATGTCTGTGCACTGTATCATACAAAATAATATTCACCAACTAATGCACCTATTTGTAAAAACCTCCTACATGTTTTGACCCTGCTGGGTCATCTTCAGGGAGAATAGTCAGTTAGGCTGTTGGATGCACTTATACAGTTAAGTGAGAATGTGCCTTTGCTTTCATCCTCCGTTGTGAGGTGTCCGAGGTCAGGATATACCCTGACCTCGGACAGTACGAGTCACAGTACAAGTATGCGGTCAGGATGTACCCTGACTGCAGACAGTACAAGACTCCTCACAACGGAGGATGAAAGCAAAGGCACATTCTCACTTAACTGTATAAGTGCATCCAACGGCATAACAAGAATATTCTCCCTTAAGATGACCCAGCAGGGTCAAAACATGTTTTTACGAATAAAGATTGTACATATTTTGGTGCATTAGTTGGTGAATATTATTTTATATGTAGTCTGAATTTGCATTTTACTGTGCTGAGTGTAGCAGGAGCGCCAAATATGTAACTTGTACTAATTTCACTTTACTTGAAATCTTGTGCACAGTAACGGAGGAACCTGGTTGTAACAACATTGGTTTATGTGGCACCTCGTCTGTAGCATGAAGTATTCTGTGGCACCAATTCAATCCTTGCTGTTAACCATAACATTATACTCCTCGGTTAGAACAATGCTTTCGTGACGTGAGTTTCACTGTGCTTTCAATTGTAAAGAAATAAACCATCAGTCACGACAAAACTTTTTATTTTTTCAGAGATTTAATGTGTTTTACAACATGTTTCAGCAACTTGGGCATCTCCAGCTTGGCTGAAACATTTTGAAAAATCTCTGAAAAAATAAAAAGTTTTGTTGTGAAGGTTTATTTCTTTACACTTTGTATATTATCACAATGGGATGTTTAAAACCAAGGGTATGACTGTACTTTGTTTCAAGTTTCAGCCAGGGATCTGCACTTTTTTGAGATATTACACTATGCTGTGTAAAATCCCAAAAGATTGCAGATCTTGTTTACACTGTAGTGAAATCCTGAAATCATGCAAGTTTTAGCTACTGTAATGTCACTGGTTCCCAAACTGATTACCACTAGGAGGGGTTAAAGTATGAAAAACATATTGTAAAAAGTACAAGATTGATGTTTTCATAGCACTCATGCTGAACATTGAAGCTGTCTGTAATGTGACATTGTATTATTGGGTAATTTTCATCATTTCAGAGGACTGTAGTGTGTTCATCATCAGGGTCAAGCTGTCCAAGAGGAATTATTCTTGGACAGCTTGACACTGAACATGAAAGCAATGTTGGGAACTACTTGCCAGATGACACCATCACATCTCCAAAGACATGAATCTTTGGTGACACCACTGTGAGAACTTTAAAGTGCATGGTGTTGTAACTTTACTTATATGTAGTATGATAAGGGTTATGTTTCTATGTTGTTACCCGATTAAGTGTTAATGCAAATATCAAAGAGGAAGATGTGCAAACCTTTGGTCTGGTCCCTTGTTACTGAAGGGAGAAGACATGCGAAATACGTGTGACGGTATTTGTCACTGTTCTGTATTTTATCATCTTAATAAGCAGATGTTATTATCATTATAAATATTACACAGGTGTGTGTGATGCTTTAAGGAATAAATAAGTTGTGTGTTATTTTTTTTATTTTGGTGCTCCAAAACTTGCACACATCATCCTGTGTTATTCAATTTTGAACCTTTGAAGGCCAGCTGTATTTTTCTCATGTGCATTTTTTGCAACTTTATTTTTGTATAAACATTAATTTGTTGTTTTTTTGTGCATTCATTCTGTAGTCTCGCTTATGACAGGTTCATACCCTCTTCGAAGGCAAGTTCTCCACACAGTGCAATCTAGTGCATCTTCTTTCAATTTTGATTATATCCTCGTTTTCTCAAGGCCATCCAGTAGCTGCTTACATCTGCTTCCTACTCATACCGTCACTTCTATCCTTCCTCCTATCTTTCGTTAAATAACGTGTTTTAGAAGGCAGTTCCTACACAAGCGATGACCAATCCAGTTAGCCTTCTTTTTATTTCCTGTAGGATATTCCTCTCCTCCTTTGCTCTATGTAATACTTCTTCATTTCTCACATGATCAGTCCAACTGATCTTCATTGTCCAGCACCAAATTTCAAAACTTTCAAGGTATTTCTCATCCGCTTTCTAAAGTGTCCAAGTTTCAAAGCTATTTACCACATGTAGCACTTTAGTAGTTTTTTCCTTGCATATGTGATGTTAAACACTGTATTCACAATTAGTATTGTTCGTTGCCTACTTTCACTGCAGCAGTGACCAATTGTGGAGTTTGTTGCTCCCGAGCAGTACGGTCAGCTGTTTTCATACTTTCAACTTGAACATGGTCATTGACATATACTGCAATCTGAATGTGGAACTAAAGTGGTACTTCCTGTGGGTTTGGTGATATGATTGTTGATAAACTCATTATGTCAGTATTCGCCAACTGAATCTGAATTGTAAATTTTCTGAATTAATATTGCAGATTAACATGTGCCAGAAATATGTTGGGTACTTCCAGGAGAGCTTTTGTTACGATAGTATGAAACCTGCATATTAACCCACTGTCATATGGTTTGACTGGTTGCCAGGATAAGAGATTTTTCCTTCAAAAGTGGCCAGAGTGGTGCTGGGGCCCACCCAGCATTGTATTCAGTGGCTTCCAGGGACTGTTTACCTGGGGCGTAAAGCTGATCACTCTACTCCATCTAGTGTCGAGGTTAAGAATGAGTGTAGGCGTACTTCCACTTCCCCAGTGCTTCCGTGGCATGGACAGGGACAGTGTTACCCTTACTTTGCATCATCAGGTACAATAGATTATTGTAGCATTTAAAAATAAGTTGCTGCAGATTTTCATAAATCTTCCAGTGAGGCATACTACATCTGTTCTCCAGATCCCTCCAAGTCATGAAAGCAGCATATGTTATTCTTACAAGCAGACATGCAAAGTCAGTAAAGAATGCCAGTAGTTTAATGCAGGCCATAAGGTAGCTAACAAAAACTTTGTATTTAAATATTGTAAATTTAACTTGGTGTTTTAAATTAAACAAAAATGTGGTTATGTATGCCAGAGGTAGTTTTGTGTATCTGTTGTATGTCCCTTGGGAGCCAGGATAGCATAGTCAGTGTGCTGTCTAGGACACAGGCTGGACGATCCAGTGTTCGAATCCCAGCAGGAGCAAGCAACTTTCCTCTTCTTCAAAATGCCCATGCTGACTCGGGGGCTTGCCCAGTCTCTTACTGAATGGGTGTTGGGGTTCTCTCCCGGAGGTAAAGCAGTCAGGCCGTAATGTTGACCACTCACCACCTTCTAGTGTGCAGGTTAAGAATAAGTGGAGCCCTACCTCTACGCCCCCATATACCTTCATGGCGTGGACAAGGGAAACCTTACGTTTTATTGTATGTCCTCTGAGGTGTTATTAAACCATTTTTTCAGTTCTCCTGACTTCAGTTGTATCAGTCTGCTGTGTAATGCAAATATCAGGGGTGCTACTTAACTTTGTGCAGATTAGGATTAGTTGTCACATTTTCTTATGTGAAATTAGTTAAAAGATGTTGAATGTGTGAATATTGTTTGTAATAATATTACCTTATTCATTGCCATAGGAGTGTCATATTGGTTGTCAGGACATAGAGAAGCTTAACGTAAAGTACCCATAAATCGGTGTTATTTCTTACACGCTGATGACATCTGGAGTTTCTGCTCTTGTTATGTTGACACCCAGCAGGTACTAAGTACTGAAATTTATTAATTTGTCTTGTTTAACTCCATCCCTTTTGCTACCATATTTGTGGAAATGGTGGTGGTTTTAATGCCATAAAAGATTGTAGTAGGAATTGGTAAGATGATAAACTGCGTGCTATCGCACAGCTGTTTGTTTCAGAGAGCCACAAGAATCTCCAAACTGGACCCACAACTTGGAGATGTAACAGCAGCACTATGCGTGTTTGATATTGTTTATTATTTGTTCTGTACTTCCATTTAACAGCTGTGTTTTTATATGTTTTGTACATTAGCTTCAGATGGATAATGGCAGGACAAATGTGGGTAGGCAGTTGAGAATATCCTGTAAGGGGTGGTTAGTATTATTTAGTGTTTGGTCTCGATGTTTGTTTGCAGAGATTATGGAGGTCTATATGTTACTTCAAGATGGGTGTTACATTGGCATTTGGATCCCTAGTCTTTCCAACATGAAACTGTAATGCTAACTGCTAAGCTGAAGTATGCAGTTGTTATTTAGTGCAGAGGTCTAACTGTGTGACAACTTCCTTTAACAGGAGCATGAAGAAGTTAACCGTCATTTGGACAATTGTCATTTCCTGTAATTATGTGTGCACAATTTAGAGCTAAATTATGGTAGTACAAGGGAAGCTTGCCATAACGTTGCTATCACAGGGAACAGTGATAATGTCGACGTGAGTGCATATCTGTGTGCGGTACTTCCTGTCTGTATAATCACGTTTATTTAATGCTGTACTGTAACTTCCCCAAACCTCTCCGCCCACTTTATTTGTTATTAATGGGGTGGGTTACTGTTTATCATGTACAGAACTGGTTTACAGCAAGAGTGAATCATGGTGTGTTATGCTGAATTAATTATATGGCAATTAACGTGATGTAAAGAGGAAATGTTTCAGGGTAATTTACATACAGTGAGCCCAAGTTATGGATAATATCTTGTAGGCTTACAGAAAAACTGCTTTAAAATATGCCCAGCATAAACAGCTGTTGTTACAGGTAATTTACAGGACCTGTCTTATTTGTATAGTCAGTTTTATTTTTGCTTTTTTTTTTCAGATTACCCATTTAGAAAACAAGTAAGTTCTTTTTTCATGCATTTTTATGGAAAGAGTTCACTTTGCAAATATATAATATAATCTTATTATTTTACATTGTCTATGTATGTCGTCACTGTGTATTAAAATCCCACTAAATACACTTGCTAGATTGTATACACATCATTATTTTATGTTATGGTATCTCCAGCTGGGCTGTCAATTGTGTGATGTAGTTGAAAGACATGTAAATCAACATCTCAAGAACCATCTTTGATCCCGATTTGCTGTTTAACCACTTGACATGGCTGGTAGTGCAAGAGTCCTATTACATTCAATTGCTGGTGAAGCTTAAAATTATATAATTCCTTTCCTCTGTTTTGATATTTGAATGTAATGGTATATATTAGCAGAATATGTGAAAGGAATTGAGAGTGCAGTTTAGGAACCTCAGTATGCTGCTGCATACACGTTGGGATCCTCGGAGGACACTGCTTTGTGTCTGCAGTGGTATTGTGGTGTTCAACACTGCACTTAAATCATTTTTGCTCTGGAGTCTGCAAGAGTTGGTTTACAGTGTGTGTGAAGATATGTAGATTGCTGAGCAGCTGATCACACCAACAGTGATCCTGAAGAGAGATGGATCCACTTAGACAGAAACCACAGTGAAGATGGCACTGCTTTGTGGGTAAGTCAGCAGCACCTGCGGTTCAAAATTATTTGTTTGTTAGATTCAGCCATTGGAATTCAAGGGAAACAGTGTACATTATTTAGGAGAAAGAGATTTTTCTTGTCTCTCAATTATTTATTCCTCCTCTGGGGTCAACGCACTTTTTGTACCAAATTATTGTAATGTCATACAGAAGGAAATGTATTAAGCGCTATTGTTTTAAACAAGTTTCACTCTATTTTTATAAGCACCTATGCACATCACATTTATTTGTTTCAGGTGTGGCCATTTGGTCATAAACGTACATTTTGTTACGTTATTAACTCTTCTGTATATCTTTGCTGTGGATGCAAATCACAATAATGAAGGTAAAGTCATGTGTTTTAAATATTTAGGTTCCCATGACAGATTTTGGTCTGGGATGTGACACCACATAGTTTGCTAGTTAGGTGCCAACATTTTGGAGCAATCGGCTGCCTCCTCCTTCATAGCAGAGGACAGACCTTCGTGGTATCCTGTGCCTCCAGGCAAATGCCAAAATACTGCTTCAGTTTATGCTGTGGCCGCTAATACTAACTTATTATTAACAAATCAATAAGGTGATAAGAATGCAAAGTGGAAGCAGATAATGTGTGGAAATTTGATCCGTGTGATAATAGTTAAAGCTGGGGGCTGTGTTGGCTGTACCATAGCTACTGGTAGGGTCACCTAAGCTGGACAGGCCTTAGCAGAGTAGCCAGACAAAGAGTGTCCCCCAATGAGGGGTTGGGGGGGCTCCTTAGGAGTTTGCCAACTTCCCTAGGGGATCACACCTCAAAATCAAAGTTTATTATTCAGGGGCAAAGTATGTGCTTCGTATTTATTTTGAGGAATTAGAAGACTGTTCAAAAAGACTGTAGTTAATGTTTTTATAATAAAATGGTATTTTTCATTTAGTTAATGGTATGTCAGTGATCATAGTGCCTTATCAAGTCAAGGACTTTGCAGAAAAGAGAATGTCGTGAAAACTGAAGCAAAAAATGAAGAAACCAAAAAGCTGGAAATAATAACATTTAATTCAATTTGGAAGTTATCCCGTGAAGAATGTAATATGGGCCCATTTCTGCAGTATAATACTTAGAATAGGAATGAGAAATTTGAAAAGAGTTGAAGAGGGGTAGCTGAAGGAATGTGAAAGAGTTGGAGAGAATTCAAGGCAATGGCTGGGAACTAAGTGTGCTGGTGTCGATTCATGCAGGCCATGTGCTGCGAAGTGGAGTAACAGTAAATAAACTTCACTTGACTGTATGTGAGGAAGGATAGTTTGTCTTTGGGTAAATAGTTACCTATGTTTTGAAGGCTCTATGATTCTTTGGTACCTAAAGAACTAGTTACCCCGAAAGTAGCGTCACATCCCAGAAGACTTTATTTTTACAACAACACTACAGAGAATCTTTAGTTTCTCATTTTAGGCTTTTATTTTAATGTACATTCTTAGTGTAAATTTTTATCAGTGTTTGTTGTTTTCCGAGAGTAGAACAGATACAGTTGACATATATACAAGGTTCTGCACATTCTGCGTTGTGTCAGGAATGCTCAAGATGCTGTTTGTCACTGTAATTAAGTTTTGGTTTGGGGTGCTGTTGCTTGTAACTGCTGTGGAGTGTTGTACAATAAGCCCAGAATCAGAACTCCTGGAATCTGTGTTGTGTTACAGGATTTCTGCCATGGCCATTGGAAATTCTGAAACATGATAGAAACCATGTGTGTGAAACAGAAGAATGTAAGGCGGCTGGTAAGCAGCATTTTTGGTATTTTGTTTGTTGAGATGGTGATTGATCAGGTCTTTGAAATGTTTTGTTATCAAATTGTTTCTTATTTTTATGCATTTTTTTGCCAATAGCTACACAGTTGCTACAGAGTCTAAACATGAGCGTGGACCCCTGTGAAGACTTCTATGAGTTTGCTTGTGGGGGTTGGGTGGAGCGACACCCTGTGCTCCCTACAGAGTCACACAGGAATCAATTTGATATCGTGATGGAGAAGGTAGACCTTGAGCTGAAAGGTATGGAGATGACTGAGAAGAACTAGAGCAGTAATTGTTACACTTAGTTTGCTATACTACTCATAGATGGGTCGGGATAACTCAATCGGTATCGTGACTTGCTATGAGCTGGATGGTCCAGGGATTGAACCCGGGTTGGGGGCAAGATTTTCTGCGTCCATCCAGACTGGCCCTGGGGCCCACCCAGCCTCCTGTGCAATGGGTGCTTGGGCTCTTTCCTGGAGGTACAGCAGCCAGGGCATGGTGCTGACCACCTACCCGAGTCTAATGCCGAGGTTAAAGAAATAGTAGAGCTATAACTCTACTCCCTCTCTGTGTCTTCTTGGCATGTTATAGGGTGACCTTTACCTTTATACTACTTGCAGAAAGTGTGGTGATAGTGTCTTGGTAATGCTTATGACTTGTCTTTGTTTGTCTTATTACATTGAATGCAAATTAGACGGGGTATTTCAGTTGACACAATTTGCTTATTAAAGGGTAAGATGGCTGTTTAATTCAGTTTTCTGTAGAAACTATTTTCAGGGCAAATATAAGAACCTTTAAATATGTACAGGCACTGTTTGATTAATTTACTCAAAACTTACGTTCCTGCACAACGTGTCATGTCTTCCTGGGTGTTTATTTGAGTTGCGTCTTCAAAGGTTTGTGACACTGGTGACAAATTTCTTGATTCTCTGAATGACTATAGCTAACAGCTGTTAGATTCTTAAGAACAACTGCTTCTGGAGTGAGTGAGCTGTATCTTATTATTGAAATCCCATTGTTAAATTAATGTGTCTCAGAACTTGTGGATAGATGAATAGGTAACCTGTTTTAATGTGTAACACAGTAAGTGAAGAAAATACTTACTATTATAATTTTATTACACTCTCTGAATTTTAACATTAATTTTAAACATATCTTTAGAATTAACAAGAAGTCTCAAGTTTTTATAATATATAATAACACACAATTATAGCACAATTTAGTATTGCTTAGGCTACAGATAGCTGCATTTTGTTAAAAATTACTAAAAGTAACAATAAAAGTATTGTAAATATGTAATCTGCATCCACGAAGTGGCACTCAGTAACCTCCTCTTATACATTTTTATAGGCCTGATGATATCCCAAGGCTTGTCAAAACATGTAGCTGTGTTGTACAAACAAAGCTATTTTTTTCTAATAGATGTATTTGTGTTGAACTTTTATTTGTTGGTGTAGTGACGGTGGTGGTAGTGGTAACACTGAGCTTGCTTGCTTACGCGCATAGAGTACCTGGGATACTCTTAGTAAAAGTGTGTAGACAGTTTCTATTATTGTTACCGTGTATTACAAGGAATAATTATTTTAACAGAAATTCTTGAAGAAGCAGAGGAGCCAGGTGAGCCTTCCCCAGTGGTGGCTGCCAAGAAAGCTTATCAAGCTTGTATGGACACAGGTAAATCATTATTAGACATTCTTTGGCTTTTATTTGCATTTTATGCCTGTTTAATTTTGTATTAATAAGATCTAGTGTATGCATTTTTGTAAATTCCCATTATCTGTTTTGTTTTTGCTTTCCCCTTCACCATTTCTGTTCATTGTACATGTGTAATTTAAATTATCTTAATTTAGTCTGATTTAAAATTAACTATACCCACATGTTACAAAAAGGGTGTACTTTATAACTAGTTAAAATACAGAATTCTAGAAACTAATTCCATTAATTGAATTTTTAGTACATGGATTTTTTTGTCTTGCTTCATTATAGTGCCGTATCACCTTACTTTCTTCAATAATACACAGTTCATAAAATGAACCATGATTTTAATATTAATAAGGATTGAAAACATTAGTAACAAGCAGCTTTAGGAAATTTTATGGGGCTTTGATTATAGTATTATACACTTGGAACTACTTGGCCCCTAGGCTTCATCCAAAACACACAAAGAGTAACACACCATTTCAGGAACATCTGTTTTTCAAAACATTGCATTATTTTTTATGTGCTTTGTGTGACAACAGGCAGTGATCCATGAACGAACAAATTATAGTGTTCTGGGCTTTTGAGGATTTGAAATTAGGAAGTCACATTAACTGTGTGTTGTGTATATTTTTTTTTTGTTCAAAATGTTGCATTGGATTTCAGAGTTGAGGCTGATTTAACTCGGTTGTTACACAATGCTCATGATATATGGCATATTACTTGCAGATTATTTGGAGTCTGAAGGCTTGGACCCACTACTGGACATAATAGGAAGTATTGGTGACTGGCCAATGGCATCTGACAGTTGGAAGGAGGAAAACTTTGACTGGCAGAATGCTATTGCACAATTAAACAGGCATTTGGGTCTTTCTCCACTTGTGTCCCTGATTGTTTATTTGGACAGGAAAAATTCCACTGGAAGTGTTATTACAGTAAGTGAGATTGCCTCTGTACAATAATTACAGCACATACTATGCACTGTAATTGCTTGACTCATGTGCATGTCCTTTATTCCACATTACCCAGTTATAACACGGAGGTAACTACGCACCTGATTTGGCTTGAAGTTTGAGTGAACATAATTTGTACATTGAAAATCATTATGTGGACAGTGCAGTGTACACAATATGTATTGTATCTTGCGTGAGCATGTTAGAAACTGGATGTATGTATTTGATTGCTGCGTTTATCATTCATATGCTTAAGTAACTTTAATATATGTCCAACAGATTGACCAAACATCATTGGTATTGCCACGTTCAATGTTGGTGGACCCATATACGTATGGGAGACAGTTGGAGGCATACCGTCGTTGGATTGTGGGATCTGCCATGGAAGTTGTAAAGGCTCGGAATGCTTCAGTTCCGGCAACAAGAATCAGTGTTGATGCATTTGAAGTGATTGAATTTGAGATTGAGCTGGCCCATGTAAATATCTTTTTACTTGCCAGTAGTGAATTATGTTGTGATGTCAGCTTCAGTTAATTATAGTGAATATTGCAATCAGGATGCTCTTGTGTTCACTGGGATGCATTGTCTTATGGTCTTTGCTGATGATTATAGTTTACTGCGTGAAAACCCGAACATCATAATAGTAGACCCCAGTGCAGAGATTTGACTAAAAGAAATGCAGAATAATTGCTGTATGATAATATGCTTCATTCTTATCACCAGCATGCAGTAAAAAATCATATAAAGGTACCTAATGAATTAATTTGCAAAATGTTTGTTTCAAATATTTGTGGTATTAATAAAAAATTAAAATTGCATTTAAGGAAAAATTTAAACCAGATTAAATGCAGAGAATGCTTGATGCCTTTGTTTGAGGTCCCTTTGTCTTCTTGTCTGATATGTGAAAATGTGAAGGTTAAAATATTTCCCACTGTAGTTATACCTGTATAATTTTTATATGCATGTGATACATGGTCTTTTGCACTGAAGGGAGAACTTGGATGTAGTTTCTTTCAGATCATGATATGGAGGAGGATATTAGGACATGAGAGGGACAAAGAAACAGGAGTTGGAGAGAACTGCATGATAAGCAACGTAATTATTTGAATAGGATGATGAAGTCAATGAACATGGTATGGGTGGGGCATATACCATGCATGGGAATGATAAGACAGGAATTCATAACGTTGGTTAGAAAACTTGAATGGAAGAGTTTACCTAGAAGACCTAGGTGCAGATGGGAGAATAATATTAAAATGAATGTTAAGGAAAGAAGATGGGATGAAGCGGGATAGTGCAGAACAGAGATGAGTGGCAGGCTTTTGTGTACACAAATGAAACTTCGGAGTTTTGTAAAAGACATGAAATGTTGACGAGCTGAGTGACAGGTATGTTCAGAAGGATTATGCTTTACGCACTTTGTATACTGGACTGTGTAAGAAACTAGGATGTGGTACTTTTGTATTGTGAAAAGAGTTTTCTTGAATGTGTGTAGGTGACGACTCCCAGTGAGAAGAGGCGCAATGCGTACCGAATGTACAACCCTATGACACTTCAGGAACTTCAGCAGATGACTGACTCTGTTCAGATCTCAAGTTCTCATGCCAAGGTTTGTAATTCATTTTATGTCATAGAAAGGGGTACACTGTGACGTAGTCGGTTGAAGCATGGTGCTGCAAGCTAGAAGGTTGTGGGTTTGTTTCCCGACAGGATGATTGGGATTTTTCATGGGCTTTATCCATTTGGCTGAACTATGGCCCTGTGGTTGACTCAACCTCTAGCAGAAATGAGTACTAGTATCTCCTGGGGGGTAAAGGTGGCTGGTGCATACGGCTGACAACCTTGCCATCTTTGTGTGCTGACTGTCAAGAAATTATGGAAGCCTCAACCTCCTGGAACCGTAAGGGCCTGTCTAGCTTTACCTTACGTTTATGTCATACAGATGTAACGTAATCTTGAACTGGCTCATTGTTTTCGATTTTAGTGGATTCAAGAAGTGAACATTTTGTGGAGGCAGCATAACATTTGACACAATATCTTCTTTTTCTTTTAAGTTGTCCTGAACGCAGAACTGGACTTTAGTCTGTTTTTAAAATGAACTAAGCAAAAATTATGTTTCTGCTGACACTTTAATTAGCTGGTTCGTAACTGGTCCCCTAACACATATGTAAAAAAATTTTGAAGAGGGAAAGTGAATGGGTGTTTTTTATGCCCAGTTTCTTGTTTAATATTCTAAGGGTGTTCTGTAAGTTTGGTGGTTCTGTGATGGTGTGGGTGACAGTAATTATGGATGTTTTCTACAGGTTATATGTGTCATTATCATTTTTAGTCTCCATAGAATGTTTGACCATTTGTGCTCATTGGTGCTTCCATATTTTGTCTTTAATGTGTTCAGAAAATCATGTTTAGGTGTGATGGCTAACGTTTCTTCCTCTTCATTTTGAACTCCATTATCCAGCCCGTTTCCCAATGTTCAGGATAGCATATTAATGAGCCACAATGTTCTCCCTTCCTGCTGCTCTTCCTAAGACCTGCATGTGCAGTTAGAATTTTTATATCATCAGCAAATGTAATGTCTGCAGAATTGTTGAAAAAAACTTCAACAAAGAAAGCAGGTGAAACTTGCAACATGATCTTGTGCGTTATATGTGAACTACAGAAATATAAAGATAAACTAGCATACTCATGCATTTATGTGTGTCACATGGATATGTGTAACTTCAAATTTACTGCCCACTGAAATATTTCAGTATCATGCATTTAAAGTTTCAGACCAGAATCATTGTGTTAAGCGAAGCTACATTTATAATTCATTAGTTTAATGTTTCCAAATATTTGGCTATCAAAACTGGTGATTTTGTGAATTGCTGAGGGTTCAACAAATTGTTATGTGCTTTAAAATTACTGTCATGGTTCCCACTTTTAACTCACTAGTGATCAAGTAATTGCCTTAGGGTGTATATAAATATACAGTCCTATTATTTCTAAACATTTATACCAGATTCAACACTGGACTGAGAATTTGTTGTTTTCCACATGTTTGTAATTTTATTGTTGGTTAAAAACCATTTTGTATTTTCAGATACACTGGCAGCAGTACTTTGAAGCTGTATTTGCAGGTGTTGATGTAACACTCAGCCCGCAGGAGAGGGTTGTGGTGAAGGAGGTGCAGTATTTGTCAGATCTTGTGACACTCTTGGGCAGTACACCCCTTAGAGTTATTGGTATGTTCACAGAAGATGAGCTGTTCACTTCAACATTTCTAAATTAGGAGAATCCACAAACAAGCATTTTTGTATGTGGGTGAGTAAGTAGATGTTTACAGATTGGGACTGTGGCTTAAGTCTCTTTACAGTCCCAAGATATCGACGGCAAAATACAGATGAATGCACAGAAACTGCACTTCTCATTCGTATTCAGGATAATATACAGTAGGTACTCTTTAACATGTTTAAAATATATATAAGCATAGGCTATGATGTTTTATGATAAAATTATGATGGCATTAAAATTTATACTCGCTGCCTGTTTTAGCCCATAGTGCTGAAGTGTCATACCCATTCCTTCGGCGAGCAGGTTTGTGGTATTCACTAGGTATTCAGTCCGAAGGTGGGATGGATGGGCTATGAAACATGTACGTACATAAGCAAATGTATCATGTGTGGGTCACTTTGTTTCCATAGACAGCATTAGATGTTACTGTGCGTATGAGTGAAGGTATGTGTCCAGGGGAATGTGTAGGTAGTGACTGGGTTGCCACTTACACCAGTGACCTCCCTGTTGATGACCAAGCTTGGTCAAAACATGTAAGAGTGAGATAAATAAAATATGGTCATTTGCATGTATGAATGTGTGTGTAGATGGTTTAACCTTCAATTGAATAATTAAAGAAAGTTGTCCTGTTAAGCATACACTCTTTTCATCTGAAAGGGAAAACACTGTCCCACAGTGGGCATTTAAATCAAATAATGCTTTAGCAGGCAGCATAAACATGATGTTTAAAAGGCCAAATGCTAATGGTTAATATTTATTGAAAGTTAGTGGTTTAAATATGAAAATAGCCATAATGTACAATGCTATAAATAGTTTGATTTGTGGTTTAATTTCAGCAAACTACATTCAGTGGCGTCTAGTGATGACACTTGGCAAAGACACCACACAGAAACTGAGGGAACTTGCATTTAATTTTGACAGAGTTTACAGTGGAACTAAGGAAAAACTACCATTGTAAGTGTTTCATTAACGTTGCTATCTGTGGGCTGTAGCACTGTTGACAATATCAGGCTCGTGCAGTTCATTTATTTTTTTGCAGGTGGCGGGAATGTGTATTTGTGACCAGCAGTATGCTAAGCTTTGCTGTTGGCTATTCGTACGTTAGCCGGTTCTTTGATATTGAGGCCAAGAAATCAGTAAGTCACATCCTCATAATCTCTCTTCAAGTTTAGGTAACCCATACAGCCAATGTTTTGTGATATTTGTTCCCCCACCTCTGTGTTCAGGTATAAGTAACTGTGACATTATAAACTTCAAAAAACATATTGTGTAGTTAGCAGTAACCATATTATATATTTAGGAGTGTAATATCATGTCATAGTGATAGTGAATTTCAGTTTGTAGGGAGATTTATTTGTGGTTATTTATGCTACATCAAAGGCAGAGGTTGCTTAATATCACATAAGAAGAGGTCATGCTTGTGTGTAGTAAAGTGAAAAGGGTAGGACAGGAAGTGGTTGTGGCAGATTTGTAGGCAGTTCATATAGAAGGACTGAGAAAAACCAAAAAATATCACCATTAGGATAACTGATATTGCAGCCAAAATCCTAAACAGGTACAGACACAAAATAAGTGCACTGGTGCTTCCCACAGTTTCTTGGATAATTCTTGTAAGTTATAAGTATTGTATTTATACAAACAGAAGATTACTCTGAATGTAAAACAATCCTGACACAGTCTTTGATGAATATGTGCACAGAATGTGTTCATCTTTTTGTGTGACTATGAGGTGACCCCATTCATTCTTCAGATGATAAAATATTGGTACATCAGATGCCTGTTTTACAATAACCAGTAGCCACACACTGGCCTGTGAGAATTGTCTGTGCCGTGAGTCACTACCATGTCTCATTTGTCTCCATGGCAACTGGCCTATTGACCTATGTGTTCACTGTAACAGTAGCCTTTTAACATAAACACACACAGTTTTACATTTATGAATTGGGATAGGTTAGGCAATAAAGTAACCAGCATATTTGCCCAAACATAAGACAAGAATTTTCTGTAATTCTTCATCTGAAAACTAGGGGTCATCTTGCAATTATTTACAAGTGGAAACAGAGTGATGCATAAGAGCCCCCTCTGCAACTTGGTAATTGAGCCCCCCCCCCAGCAACTCGATAATCCCCCCTCCCCCTACAACTTGATAATTGGGGCCCTGCTGTAGTTATTAGTGAAACTACTCTCAAATCTCTCAGCATTCGGTCTTCTGTTAGAATGGAACCTTGTCTCAAAAACCCCAAACACCTTTTACTATTCTGTACTTTTGTGTACTTTCTGTGGGTCCCCTGACCCATGAGGCCCCCAGTGTCTTGTAGTCTACAGGGATGTATGTCACTGGTTGAACATGTTGTATGTAAGTATTTTCCTGAAAGTTGAGAATTATGAAAGGAAGTTGTCATACATTTGGATAAATACAGTTATAAGG
The DNA here is from genome assembly GCA_013340265.1 of Coptotermes formosanus. Classification (NCBI taxonomy): domain Eukaryota; kingdom Metazoa; phylum Arthropoda; class Insecta; order Blattodea; family Rhinotermitidae; genus Coptotermes; species Coptotermes formosanus. The sequence continues at coordinate 210,202 of BLKM01000075.1, forward strand.
GACCACACTGCTACAGTTGGATCCGTATCAGGGGCGGGAATTACCATAAAATTACTGTGTTGCCATAGCAGAATGTAACAGAATTGGTGTATGGCTATGCAGCTATACAAATGTGCAGCTATTGTCTGGGGTGACAATAAGAATGTGAGTAGTGTTTGGCTGTACTGAATCTTCTTGCTAGGTCATATTGCATGATGGACAGATGTACTGTACAGGGTCTAAATTCTTGCCGATAGGCTCTTCAGATGGTGGAAAATATTCGGGCACAGTTTAGTTCTTCAGTAAGTGATGTCAACTGGATGGATCCTGCTACTCGCCAGGTAGCACAAGACAAGGCAGAAGCTATGAAGGAGCTCATTGGATATCCTGACTGGTACGCAAATAAATCGGCACTGGAAGTTTATTACAATGGGGTAAGTATTTATGGGAAATGGTTACTTTGCCTTTAATGTTTTAGGAACCTATAAGGCACTCATGTGTCACACACATCTTACTGGTTAGTGTGTATAATTTTATTAAATTGTTACACCAAACGTGATGGTAATTCTTAAACTTTTAAAGCCTAGTGGTACCTTTACGTACCACCAGGTGTAACATTAAAAAATTCTACGTGATGCCCACATTGCGTTTATGTGTTTTGTACGGATCTCAGAACAAACAGCAACTTTTGCCTTATAAAACATTAAGATACTGGTTTTTATAACTGAAGTGGAGAGCGTGTACAGTGCGGTACGCACTGAGTCCTTATATAAAACAGATACGCTTTGTCTTTAAAGGGTTAATCTGAGCTTTGTATGTCATTAGAACCTTTGCTACATTCGTGTAGAGTTATTACAGACTCTTAGAGTTTGTTGCTCATGGTAGGATGGTAAGTTAATGACAGTTAGCTTGTACAAGTGGAGGAACTCCTATTTTGAAGTGATAAGCAATAAACAAAAGACTGCTGTATACAGATTTCCTAAATAGGTTCTTTACAAATTTTATGTGTTGCATTCTTTACAGTTTTGTATGTCTGCTTGGTTTTGATGTTTATTTAATGCAGACTCAAATTCTTTGCTCACAGATCATATTAGTTTTCCTTATACAGGGAATCTTCATTATCTGCAGTCAATTGGGACCAGAAGAATGCCACAAATATGTGGGGAAATGGCCTGAAATCTTTTGCTGTTGGAAAATTCTTGTTCCGCAGATGTGATCCCTGGAAGTGTGGGGAATGGGACACCACAGTTGTTCCCAAAGTACTGTCGTGTTTAGTAGAGTCCAAAAGTTGGGTTAATTTGGCACCAAAATATGAGAGTGTCGGCTGAAGGGTCCCTTTAACAAGTAGCACACAGCCTTCCTTCTGCCGTGTACCTCCTTTTACTACTCCCAATTAATCAAAACAAAATACATAAGCAAAGAGTGTCATTTATCATCTTCCACATTCAATGTACTTTTGCTCAAAAATTTGACCCATACATGCAGGAAACTGGATATCAGAGGGGGACATCCTGCACTATACTGTGTGGAGTCACAAATTTTCTGTTTTTAAATTTAATCAGGAATGGTGGATGGACATGACTTATCCATTATATATTTAGTATGTTCATGTTGTGAAAGGGAAGCATATGATAAAGAATGTTATTTGGAAATAGATGTTTCAAAAGGTCAGTGTTATCTTAACCTTTTAAAGCCTAGCAGTAACCTTACGTACCACCAGGTTTAACATTAAAAAATTCTACGTGGTACCCACATTGCGTTTATGTGTTTTGTATGGGTCTCAGAACAAACAGCAACTTTTGCCTTATAAAACATTAAGAGATTGGTTTTCATAACCGAAGTGGAGAGTGTTTACTGTGCGGTACGCACTGAGTCCTTATATAAAACAGATACGCTTCGTCTTTAAAGGGTTAAAAGACTGCATATTTAATCATTAAAATGGTATCAATTGGTTGGACGTATACCAACAAGGTACGCATATATTTACCTCTTGACACAGCATAACCTCTCAGAAGACCTGAATCTTTGTCAGCACCACTGTGCGAAAATCAGATACAGTGAAACTTGCTTAAGAAGAACCAGGTTAAGAAAATTTCCTGCCAAAGAAGTCAGGATAAAAAAGCACCAAAATTCTCCCATTTCATTAAAATTACCCTTTTAGGAAATTTCCCACTTAAGAAGTAGGATTTTCTTGGAATTTTCAAAATTTTCTTAACAGGGTTTCACTGTGTCTCAACTTGTTTTAATGTTTGTGCAACTGATGCATTTACCCAAATATGAGGTGACCCTGCATATAAGACAACCTCTGTTCACAGTTTTTAATTTTCAGGAAAGTGCCTTTGCAGAACATATTTGACTGTGCTTGCAATTATAAGGCTACCCCCAAGATTCAGACTATGAACTAGAAAGAATTTTCTCTTCTTATATTTGAGTGAATATGGTGTGTATATTACTTGTCTCATGTAATTTTGTTTTTCCCCCTTCTCTATAGGTTTCAGTTGGAAGAAGTCATATGAGGAATGTTGTGTCCTTGAAAACGTTGATGATGCGGCGGATTCTGTCTAAGCTGCGGGTACCCAAGGACCGTACAGAGTAAGCGATATTAAGCATTCTGATACAGTAGTTAAAAATGACTGATTGTGTCACATGTCTGAAATAAAATATCAGTGGGCAAGAGAGTTTACATTAACTCTCGGTGTTCACTATCATAGATATTGTATGTGAAACATACATTGAACTTTTTATGTATCCTGTTAAGTGTTTTAACCTTTTAAAGCCTAGCGGTAACTTCACATACGACCAGGTTTAACATTAAAATATTCTACGTGGTGCCCACGTTGCATTTATGTGTTTTGTATGGATCTCAGAACAAACAGCAACTTTTGCCTTATAAAACATTAAGAGATTGGTTTTTATAACCGAGGTGGAGAATGTTAACAGCGCGGTACACACTGAGTCCTTGTATAAAACAGATACGCTTCGTCTTTAAAGGGTTAATTACTTGAAGCTGTTAATTAGAATTGTTCAGGAAAGAAACACATTTTTCACCACCACTATCAATATGAAGGAGTAACTGTATGCAACAATTCAAAATGGGGTGGACATGTCATTATAATCAAATCTGTCTTCGCATATTTTGTACCACCAGTCTGGTCAGTTTGGTACAGAAGGGATAAGGTTTCATAAGCTAATGTTGGACTGTCAGTCATTTATTGGTGTAGTAAAAGTTAGGGTGCTTGTAAGAACATATTTATTTTCAACTAGTTGTACATCTGTTGGGTAGCGTGTATATGAATTACTTTTCTGACATGTTTCGGCTAATAATAGTAGCCATCCTCAAGGAGAATAGTGACGCAAAGCAAGCATATGATGCTAAAACATATTCTTCTGATAATATTTTGGTGGGTGATACATTGTGATGCTGAGTAGTTAAAATATCAACATTTGATGCTATGCAGTTACTAAAATTATGTTAAAATTGTACAATGTTCGTATTAGTTCCTGCTTGTATTTCTTTGCATCCGAACATCTAAAAGCGAATGGTTCTCTTCAGGCCTAGTTGGTTCATAAATCCGCTATAGCACAAACGATGCATACTTGAAATAGAACACTCTGTACTGATTTTTATGCCTTTCTGAACTGTTCTTCTTGAGTCCCAGTGTTTTGTGGTCACTGGATTTATTATGCTGCCCCAAAATAAAAATTGGATCACACAGAGCAGTGTTTGTATAAATTAAATTTATTATTGTTGTGGTAACTCATTGCAACCAACAATTTTGTAGGTACTGTAGATAATAAATTATGATTTTATGGATGCTACTTTGTAAGCACTGTACTGTATGACCTGATAAAAAGCACTTTCATTTTCCACAAACAGTCCCAGTGTTTGGTCTAAAAAAATGAGAAGATATCACTCCCACCTTTATTAGATACCACAGAAATTCTAGCATTTACTGCAGGGAGTTCCTGAGCGCAGCAGCTTTATCATATTGAAAGCCTGCAACCACCCAAACATCCAATGACAGCTACTGTGCTCTGGGACATGATAAAGAAGACATCCTGTAGTATTGCCAAGTTGACTGTTACCACATTAAGGCATTTGAATTGCATCTGGGAAGTGGTCATTTCAGATACAAGTTACCGATTTATTGTGGTGACTAATATGATTGTGGTCCACCTTAGTCACTCCAGATTAAAGGTAAAATAATACCTTAAAACAGGCTGTGACAAATTTTCCCCTATCTGTCATATTGATATTTATCCTGCAATGTTTAATTTTGCAGTACTTACATAACCCCATCACTTGATACTGCATTCTGTAGTAACTGAATAATTATCAAGTTACAAATCCCTGATAACAGATGGCAGCAGTGTCATATGTTAACCTTTTACTCTATAGTAAGAGTCTTGTCCTCTTGCTATGGCAGCCATGATGCTGTAACTTACATAATGGCAGTGATCAAAAGGCAAGTTATATGATAATTCATCATGTTCATATCCACGGAAGGATCTTATTTAAATGAAAATCAGTGTTAAACAACTTTGGAAGTCCTGAGGTTCATTAAAATTGTTATGTTCTCTTCCTCTGCATGTAATCTAGTTAATTGTTTAGTTTAATAATTGACTCTATTGTGCCCTTTCTTTTTCAGGTGGTACACAAGCCCAGATGTTGTTAATGCATATTATAACCCTCAAACTAATTCAATAAGTAAGTATTTTTGCTTCATATAACACACAAATGCAATAAATATTGCTAAATACCATTTATTGTTTATTGTGGAAGCTGTGGTTCAATCCCTGGCCAGTCCATGGGGAATTTGTGGTGAACAAAGTGGCGCTGTAATGTGTCACTGAGTACGTCAATTTTTGCCAGTCAGTACCATTGTACAAAAGCTCCATTTATTCATTAGGCAAATATTTTCAATTAAATAAGAACCAAAACTAGTATGGTGTTGTAGTAAATTGAGAGTGTATGTCTATATCTATCTAGAACACCATCCCTACCTCTTATTCACTATATTTTATCATATTTATATATTATATGAGTTTGTGATTCAACTTTTATACCACTTTAAAGTGTAAGTAACATTTATTGGCGAGTTTATATTTTGTAAAAGCTTTTATGTAAATAACTATTTCTTCATCAGTACCAATTCTGTTATAAATTCACTTTCACTGTGTATATGATACTGTTATGTAAAAGTCAACAGTATTTTCTTATATACAGCGTGCAATGATATTGTACAAATGGTTTATGTATGGTTTTTGCCATAAGTTTAATGGAATCATTTGTGATCATCCAGTGCTTTATTATTCATTATTTCGGTTTTATGCTTGTTATATACACTTGAGTACTAACAATCTGTACTATTAATTATAGCATCAGTATTAATGGCTCTTATGTCTGTGTATTCGACTTGGAATTTATTTAAATTCCACAGTTAGCTCCTAATCATTGTAATGACTTATTCTGTATCCAACAGGTTTTCATAGCAATGGATTTATAGAATTAAAATAAATAAATAAATAAATAAATAAATAAATAAATAAATAAGTAATTCGTCTCTTATTAATGCTGTAGAATCTCAGCAATTGGCAGCAGCATTAAATAACATACTAACAGTTTAAGGCACATGCAGTGCCAGGCTGCTTGTTATGTGTTGTGCATATTTCATTACTATGGTCATTATGTTTATCACTGGAATTACCACTGTTTGGGGGCAGTGTCCTGGGCCAGGGTCCTATGCAGATATAACATGCTTCACAATGCTGAGGGGTGGTTCCTTTGAAACTGAAGAAAAAAGTGTTATAACATTGAGACACATGTAAGAATTATTTCATAACTAGATTCTGCAGAATTTTGTTTTGTTCTACATGCATAGCTTAATAATGTTTGTCTCTGAATCTGTATAAAATAGATACAAATATCTCACTGAAATGTTATGTACTTACATATTTTGTAATGTTTAGGTATGCTTCTAATAACCATGTTCTTTCTTGTAGCTTTTCCAGCTGGAATTCTGCAGCCGCCCTTCTTTAGTAAAGGGAGACCAGAGTAAGTTCATTCTATAACTTTCGTCATTGAAATTAACATACAGTGGAGTCTTCTGGTGTTAGTGGTGTTGGTGTAAATGTAGGAGGAAACAGGGGTGTGCAACTGAATGCATTATAAAAGAATTAGTATTGGAAATTTAAGGTTTACCAGAATTTTAAAACGAAAATTTTGTAATGGGTGGAGTAAGGAGCATATTCTAAATCATTTGATGCATCTGAAGATCAGAATATTAGGTGTTTTATTTATAGTGTATGTGCATATTCAAAGAAGGGTCCGATAAAAACTATGTCTACACATAGCAAAGATGGATAATTTATTAAAAGTAATGTCTTCCTTGGATTTGTGAATGTGGTTATATTATACAAGGCATTTCATATAGAACGCCTGGGTTGTTTTTTGCCATAAATCTTGAATGAATGATTGGAGGTAGATGGAATTTGCATCAGAAGCATTGCCTGTTCATGCCAGTAGTGTGGATGATTGATATGCCTTGGCCTCACTAGATGGTACTCAGTGCACGTATTAAAAAATTATAGGTTTCAGTGACCCAGTCATTCCATGTGAATCACTCTGTATGTGAAGTAATTGATTGATGTTGTAGTTACATTTTTCAAATCTTTGTTTCAAAAAATTGGAGTTCATTCTTAATGAGCTCATTTTTAACCATTAATTCATTCACAGTTAATTTTTGTCTCATATTTCAGGGCCTTAAATTATGGAAGTATAGGCGTTGTGATTGGACATGAAATTACTCACGGATTTGATGATATGGGTAGGTTTAAATATATTTCTTGCCTGTAATAATTATTTTAGAATAAGTGTGTGTTATTAATAGTGACCAAGAATAGTGCTTGTATGATATTTTGTCATGTCCGTCTTGTCTAGCTTTGTTGTTACAGCAACTGTACTGTGCATCATGAAATAGAGAAAACAACATAAATGGCATATTTTGTTCACAGACAGTTTATAGAATGTAATGCAGTCATACTGTAAATGTTCCAGGAACTAATAGCAATATACTAAAAAGGTGCTTAACTTGCTGTAGATGGAATTGTTTTCAGTACGCTTCAAAATGTCAGCAACTACTTAACCAATGACACAGCTTCATGTGCAAGTCTGCTGTAACACGGCTATGAGAACCTCCAGTCTGCAGTTTAACCCTTTAAAGATGGAACGTATCTGTTTTATATCAGGACTCAGTGCGTACCGCGCTATACACTCTCCACTTCGGTTATAAAAACCAATCTCTTAATGTTTTATAAGGCAAAAGTTGCTGTTTGTCCTGAGATCCGTACAAAGGCAAAAGTTGCTGTTTGTCCTGAGATCCGTACAAAACACATAAACGCAATGTGGGCACCACGTAGAATTTTTTAATGTTAAACCTGGTTGTATGTAAAGTTACCGCTAGGCTTTAAAAGGTTAATCTGGACACTGCAGTTCAAAATATATAGTTTTTTCTAGGAATATGAATTGGATTATTTACCTTTTAGAATTCACCAGTAAAGTCCATTTGATATGAGATTTGGGGTTGTCATGACTGTGAGTGTGAAGATTGTGGTTTGCTGTCAGTATGATCCTGAATATATGCAGCTTGCTGGAAGCTGTGAATAGGGTTTTTCGAAAATACTGTTTTAAAACTAAACGGGAACAAATGACAGTGAAACTACACTCTGCCATGTTCCAGGGTGACCGTAATCTTTGAGTTTTACCAAAATTGTAGACTTCATGGACATATGACCAAAAGATAGTAATAAATAATTTGTAATTCTGAAACTTGACAGGTCGTCAGAGTGACAGGTATGGCAACCTTGCTCAGTGGTGGTCCAGAGCTACCATTGACACTTATCTTGAGAAGGCTCAGTGCTTCATACAGCAATATAGCATGTACAGAGTCCCAGAACTGGATGAACTTCTGCATACTGAAGTGATGGTTTGTTACATTTTGTTTATGCTGTGCCTAACACTCTGGAATGTATAAAAATTAAATATAACTTAATTTTACTGGTCCAATATTATCTGTATACAAAGTCAGTTTAATTGGCATGGCAAACTATTAACCCAGGCATGCTCAACTTTTTATGTAATCTGGGTAACTTCGGCAATATTTGGTCTGCATGCGGGCAACACAGAATTCAGTACACAGAATGGAGAATGAATAATTATGTGTACAATTTTACCTGTGCATTTTTCTGTATCATGTGCAGTAAACAATATACTGATAACAGGAAAAATTAAGAAATGCAATTCACAACCTAGGGTAGGGTGTCGCTATTTTAGCACATTTTTATAAAATGAGTTAGTAAGGTAATTTGTGTTTCCATAAATAAATGTGTTACAGATGAATGGCATTACTACACAAGGTGAAAACATGGCGGATAATGGTGGTATGAGGCAAGCATTTCTGGCTTACAAGAAGTATGTGGCAGACAACGGGCCCGAACAACGCCTGCCAGGTTTACAGCAATTCTCACCTCAGCAGCTGTTCTTCCTTGGATTTGCAACTGTAGGTTTCAAGATGCAGCGATAGGAAAGGCAAAATAGGAAAGGAATAGAGTATGTGAGGAAAATTGGTCATGTCAAGGATCCGTTACCAGTAATGTGTAGTTCACATTGCACCTCCCTCTTCTGGCTACCTTGCGACCTGGTCAGTGCCAGACCAGGGTATTTTACAAACCATGGGCAGTCAACATATCACAGTGTCAAAACACCTTACACAGGACATCATAAATTAAAGTGTTAGGTGTTGAACAAAATTTTACACACTGGCACAAGGCAATAAGTAGAGGAAGCAGTGAGAAACCTGAAAAGATATGGTTTATTTTAACTACATTTTAAGGTAAGGAGCAAGGAATTAAGCAAATAAAGCAGAAAACACAGAAAAATGTGGTAAATGTAGTCACTTCATATGTTGCCTGAAGCTAGCACAAAATAGTGAAATCTACGCCTGCTTTGCAACAGGACTGCTAAATGTAAACAGACTCTTCAACAGTGATGCCAGCTCACCCCAGAACATGATGTGCATGACCAAAACACATTAAGATTTATGAAATTTACAATAAACACACAACTTAGACACAAAAAAATTAAAAAGAACAAAACTCTAATGTAAATTAAAATTAAAGTGTGAAAATTCATCCATTATTGTCATAGATCTTTTGGTGGTTTTTGTTAATTTTGCTGGATCATGATTGGTGCTGGATTCTGGAGTTCTGGATTAGGGAAGTGCGATCAGTAATACAACAGAGGAAGGTAAATCTGTCCCTGTGCCTAATTAAGCATCAGACCATAAATATATTGAGGGGTGTGTCAGTATTACTCCCTGCGTTCTTAATATTTCGTAGCGACTAGGCTACAGGCTGGACAGTCTGGGGTTCGAATTCCAGTGGGGGCAATAGATTTTTCTCTTTTGCAAAACATCCAGACTGGTTGTGAAGCCCACCCATCCTTCTCTTCATTGGGTACTGTGGTTCTTTTCTGGGGGCTAAACCAGCTGGGCATGAATTTAACCACACTTCTCCATCTAGTGCCAAGGTTAAGAATGAGTGGAGCTATACCTCTACTCCCCCATATGCCTTCATGGCACGAACATGGGAAACTAACTTTAGATGCAAGTTAGTGGTGTGCTTTATGCTGCAGCCACAAATACACATTAGCTGTAGAAGAATTCCAAGTTAGGTTAATGACTGTGAAAGTGTGAGACATACAGAATCTGTTACTGAGTTTGTATGAATGTTAGCATCACTTACTTTCCCCCTAATTTGTTCATCTCCTCAACTCAGGTGTGGTGTGAATCAACAACCAAAGAATCACTGCTGCAGGAAGTTCTGTCAGACCCTCACAGTCCGCAGAGACTTCGAGTTAAAGGAACTTTGGCTAATTCTGAGGATTTTGCTCATGCCTGGAATTGCCCAGCGGGATCACCAATGAACCCTAGAAATAAATGCTTGATCTGGTAGGAAGTACCAAGTAAGTAGGCAGAAACACATGTAGACTTCTTGAATACGATGCTGATAGCATGGCTAGACCATTGTGTTGCATCCTATTGTATGAAACTGATAGAAAACAGTTGTCATTTTTAAATGAAAATGGGTTTCATCAAGATCATTTTGGGATTAATATAGTTATACCACAGTTACCCTCTGTTTGCCAGTAACCAACCAACCAACCAACCAACAAATGCACTCACTCATTCCATGAAGCAGAATTAGAGAATCCAGGGTTCATTACTGCATTCACAAGGACCCACCACTTGCCCCTGTCCTGAGCCAGTTGAACCCATTCCATTTTAATATTGTCCTCCCATCTGTGCCTGGACCTTCCAAGTGGTCCCTTTCCTTTAGGTTTCTCCATCAAAAACCCTATATGGTTTTCTGTTCTCCCCTGTAATCATTAAGCACTATGTTATGTGATTTTCTTCATCTTCCTGTTACTTACTCCTCCATCTTAAGTCACATGTCTTCCTCAGTGCTCCTTTCTTGAACACCCTCAGTCTATGTTCTGCCCTTAATGTGACAGACCAAGGTTCAAACCCATATCCAATAACAGGAAAAATTATAGTTGTGTATGTTTTAATCCTTGCCAGTCCCAGTGGCCGCACGGTCCAAGCCATGGGTCTGCAGCTGTTCGCATGCTGGAATTGTGGGTTTGAATCCTGCCAGGGGCATGGATGTCTGTCTCTTGTGAGTGTTGTGTGTTGTCAGGTAGAGGTCTCTGCGTCGGCCTGATCACTCATCCAGAGGAGTCCTACTGAGTATGGTGCGTCTGAGTGTGATCGTGAAGCCTCGATAATGAGGAGGCCCTGGCCCACTAGGGGCTGTTGCATCACTGGAAAAAAAAAATATCTGTTTTAATCCTTACAATTTAGACAGCAGTATTGAATTCATGTTTGTGTTTATGTTTTACTGACCATGTTGTCTTCAGAATTTGCACAGTTCAGCCACAATTAAGTTTATCTAAATGATTAGTGACAAGAATGCCTGAGAAATACTAGGGGCATGTAGTTCATTTTAATGCTTCTGGTTACAATCTTTCAACCTTCATGGCATCTGCTCACTGAGTGAAGGAAGAGGAGTTCACTTATCAGGCAGTTCATGAAATCACAGTATGCTGGTAATATGGCCAGCAGAGGTGACACACAGTTTAATGTCGACGAGAGGCGCACCTAAGAGAGAGGAGAGGGAGTGCTGCAGCCTGGCAGCCCCCCCCCCCCCCCTCTTAAATTGAAATTTAAAAAACACAGATTTTGTAAACTCATTGATATTAAAGGTTATATGTGATTCCCCCTTCAGCTTTAATTCGCCACTGAAATTAGCTGATCACTAGTGCACTAGAATTTTGAAAAAAAAAACCAAAAAGATGTAGACACTGTGATATAAACTAGGTGAATGAGTCATGGAACATGCAGTTATAAATTTGTATGTATACATGCAGCTGCAAACAGTGTTATTTTGCAGTTATACTTATGACATCTTTATAACCTACACTGTGATTCTTAAAATCAAACAAATTATACATATCCTCAGGGTCAGCCCCCACTCCCCAGTGAAAAGTTCTGGGTGTGTACCTGGTGTGGGCTCCAGTGTCTTTATGTTCACATTACTAGATCCTGCAAGGCATGGAACTAAATTCTTTTATTACAGTCACCATGTGAACTTCGTATGATCAAGATTGAGCATAGTGAATCTGTGGAGTGGGGACCAGAGACAGGGGAAAGCTGTTTGCCATTGTACTATAGTTGTTGAGACGGCTGTGAGCATTGAAGACATGAGAGCTGGATAAGCCATACTGCACTGCTTTAGTGTTTGAATACAGTATACTTAGGGGGGAAACATTTCTTTGTTCACAAACAGTTCATCACGTAAGTTACGGAATTAAATGTTGTGTGTGCCGACTGATGAATATGTGTTGATGGTGATAGGAAAGGTTTATTGGCATTTCTGCTTGCCTAGCTTCTAATAAATTACGAAAATCTAACTAATATTTCCTAGTTCCTTTGCTAGGATGTTGCAGATTCCAAGTCTAAATGATCAAAATTACTATCAACTGCCTCATGAGATACTGCTGGTGTAAGTTATAGCCTTTATGATTACTTGAATCTGTGCCTGTATTTTTTTCTGTGGCACAACAGCCCAACTTGGGCCTATGCCACCTCACTGTCGAGGGTCCTAGACCACACACATACACACACACCCTGTCAGACTCCTCTGAATAAGAGATCAGCTCATCACAAAGGTTGTTACCTCCATGACACACAGCAGACACAAGAGATGAACATCCATGCCCTCAGCCGGATTCAAACCCATGATCACGGCAATAAAGCAGCTGTAGACCTGCGTCTTAGACCGCACGGCCATGGTCTATGAAAATGGCAGATATAGAGCCACAGGGCAGATTTGAAAGGCCACTCCATGCATAGCACAAGGTCATAATAAGGGCCCACACAAGGAGTTGAGGGAAATTCAGGAAGGGTACCTGCCATTCTCAAACAATATAGGATAGGAGCAATGGACTGTACGTACAAAAATGAGACGATACACAGAGCGCTTTATTTACAAATTATGGGCCCAGAACAGATACGATGTAAAAGTAGATGTGAAGGTGTTCTTGAAGACGTGTTTCTTAAGTTTAGCAGATGAGAGTCACTTACAAAGCCTGTTTTTTTTTAATGTACGAAATACATTTTGTGGCACTAATACAATCTGTAACTATGAATCTGCACAGAGACCAGGCTCTGCTGGGTTCTTTTAGGTTTGTAAACATCAGTTATCAGGTTTTCATGGTAGCAGTTGCTGAAATGACAGTAGTCTTTTGGGTTTCAACACCATACAGTGATTAAATGTTCTGACATTATGTAGAACGCACTGTCTCCATCTTCAGGATGGTTGAATGGTTCAAGTGGATGCTGAGGTGATGCAGTGGAAGTATGTACATCTATTATGCAGAAGGGTTTCAGGGGGATTTGACCAGTCACATCAACTGCATCCACTTGAACCAATTCAGTCACCCTGCAGAAAGAGGCAGCATGTTCCTCTGAAACGTCACAACCTTTTGTCAACACTCTGTGTAGAAATACAAAACACAGCCATCTTTTTATGTTTCCAAGTTGTTATTCAGAATGTTAAAACAGTAAAACAACTGTGCAATGGCACCACAGCTCCACATACCAGCTGCGTCTATTTGCAAATAGCCCAACAATGATTTTATCCCTTTTGATTGTAATCTAGTTTACATATCAAACACTGATGGCACCATAATGCATATTATAAGTGTGTCAGAACACCCAAATATTCATATTCAAACTAAACAGAAGTGTAACCAAATTTTTTATTGATTTTCATCCACTACATCTGGAAAGGGTACTTTCCCCATCAGACAAGAAGCAGATGTATTTCATATTATTGGCATTATGAAAAGGAAGTAAGCTGTCACATATTAGACCCTGACATTTTCCAAGAAAATGAATCACTCTGTTGATGATATTCTACAAGAAATATTCTTCATAAGAATTTTCACCATGTTTATGTTGGGTCTGTAATCCCCTGGACAATTATCATTTCATTACTAAGTAAACAGCAGCAAAGTTATCAATTACAACATTGTGTGCTCTCTATGAAATTCTTACCATTGAAGGTCTGCCTCTTAAAAGATCACCAAAATGAGGTCATTATGCATTACATTTTTCTATACCACATACATCAAACATAAATACACTTAAAATATGCAAATACATCACACAGCATAAACTTAAAAGAACTACAAATGATACAATAAAGACAGTACTGTATATAACTATATATACATTCCTTACAGATTCTGCTTTTAATAATATTATATCTGTCAGTCATAAGACCTTTGTACATGATCTTTACTTTAAAAAAAGTACATAACAAAATACTCCTTTGTATGATAACGTGTTTTTAAACATGGCTGCAAATGGAGTATAAGCTGTGTGATAGAAAACGTTATTGCGTAAATTTACTTCTATTCATTTTGGTTACATATTGTTCTCAATTACACAACAAATACACGGTGCATTTATTCACCACCCAATGCAAGTGTCAACTGTTCTATCTCACTCGTGACTTCTGCTTTCCTAGCAACTTTATCCAGCTGATCCTTCTCAAGTTTCTGTTCACCAGCTGCAATTTTTTGCTCTATGGACTCAATTTCACGTAGCCTTTTGCGAAGATTCTTGATTCTTTTGGCAGGATCTGTCGGCGGCGTTACAACTGTATGTGTTGACTGTTGTGTGCTTGAATGGGAAGCAGCGGCTTTCGACTGTGATTTCGACTTAGCACCCTCGGTTTTAGGTTGGGAATTTGACTTGGAATTTTGAGTTTTTGGCTCAGGACTCAGTTGAGTTTTGGATAGACTTTCAATTAGTTCATTTTCACTGGTACCACTTTTCTTTTTCTTTTTCTTCTTACTTGATTTGCCTGAAATCAAACATTTCAGTTATTTCAGATACTGGCTAACAACTGAATTAACACAACATTGCTAACCTGGGCTTGACGAAGTTCCTCACTCTGTTTTTAATTTGCTACAGCAAAGTTTCTGAATACCTTCCTTGGCACTGTACATGGGAATTTAACTTTTAAACCAGCTATTACAGTTATGGTCATGATTTTTGGCAATGGAAATGCTAAGTAGATTAGAAGCAACCAGGGCTGTAGAGTTGGTACACAAAACTCTAAATCCAACTCCTTCATAAAAGCTCAAGATGTATTAATAATTGTAAACCTGCTAACATGGTAAAAGGTATCAGACATTTCATCACCACCACGTGAATCATCAGGCTACTTTTTAGACTTATAATCCATATTTACGTATAAGTCTAATGGTTACTGTAGCTATCAGGGCTCTGGAGTTGGAGTATCTAGTTAAGATTTTAGACTGAGGTCGGAGTCATTACATTTTTACCAACTCCGACTCCACCCAAAATTCCTTCAAAACTCCAAATCTTGACTGTGACTCCGACTCCACAGCCCTGGATGTGAAGATTTTGAAGTTTTAAATTAAGACTAAATGTCCAACTTGTTTAATCACAATGGATTTTTATAAAATGATTTTTACTACACCTGCTACTAGCTGACTGTACAAACAACAGAAACTCAAACTGGAATACTGTGAAAATATTTTGTGAAACTAAAAAAAATTGGAGTAGCCCTTTTTGTAACAGGTCTTGCAAAATGACTCGCACTGTGCAGAAAAATAAGATGCCCCATTAATATAAATTGCTAGATAATTCTTGCTCAGCGGTTTCCAAAATCAACTGCATCATGTAACCGTATTCCTTAAGCCCTGGTTGTAACTTTTCTGGAGACAAATCTACGTGTTAAAAAAAACCATGCAAGGTCTGCCTTAAAGATATTCTTTTGGACTTAATATTCTAATTTATTTCCACTTGATATTTAAAGGCAGAGATAATGCTGAACAAAGTTAACGCTTAATATAATTCATTCGTAGACAAAGTAAGCAGCTGATATGCCTGTTACTGTTCTTTAAACTCCCTAATAAGTTGGAATTAGAACATTACACATAGCCAAGTAACTACATCTCAGTTACCTACTTTGTATATTATCTGGTTCCATGAAATACTGAGAAAGCTTTTATATTCCTACAAAAGAATCGTTACTTTGTACAGAAGAGCTGGTATATAAAATTTAAATATTACTGGCCAAACACTGCTTAAATAATTTATTTTTCAAAATTAATGTAAAGTGCCAAACAGAAATAACACAGATTTAAATACCTTCCAGTGTGGAAACTATGACTAGACCTGGTATTGGGCTGGATTTTGATGCCACCCTATCAGCCTTTTCTTTTTTGGCTTTAGCAGCATTTATAAGTTCAGGTGACAATCCTACTGGATACTGAGGCTGATTTTTGGCGAACTGTTTGCCCTTACTTTCATATCTGAAACAAACAAACACTGGGATAACTGTGGTACAGCTATATATAACAGCGACCAGTTGCATTTGATAAATTTAAAATGGCTTATGCCAGAAGCAGTAATTGTAAATGATGTAGGGTTACAAAAGGTCCACATGTGACACCACATGTCCACATTTACACATGCTATCCAGCTGTGCACATTTATTACAATTCACTGACTATCCATAGTTCTGATTGAAATGCAAACTATAAATTAGGTACAGACTAAACAAATTTAAACTCATTTTACATGCTGCATGAAATGATATTTTGTGTCATACTATTTCCTGCACTGTCAATTGACAATAAATAACTTAATTAAATAATTAACTTTTCACCAATCACTTATTAAATTCTCTGCTCAGAAATAGATTTTGCCCAATTCTTATAAGTACTGCTGAAGAATGAAAGAAACAATTCTTACAATGGCACTTCTTCCTGGGGGATGTAGCCGTCCCTTACCCTCCTTGGCTTTCTCCATGTGCCATCTGGTCTTTGGCTGGCAGCAATAAATGTAGCACCTTCGGATATTTAATTACATATAAACATACAGAATATAAAATTTCCAATGATCAGGTGTTTTAAGTCTGGGTGAACAGTTACATCTATCACACGAAGCGATAATGCAACTGGTTCGTTCTTTTTGTATTTGCCCCTTGCCCCTGCGGCCACTTGCTATATTTGGCATACACCTACAAACAGCATCGGAATCTACACCAATAATACTTTGAACAATTTATGCATGCTAATATATACAGTTAGTATTTATTGCAAGCACATAAAATATATATCGTAACCCATTATGTACGTTCCAGTATCTAACAACCTGTGTTTTGACACCAAATATACCTTGCTCGTCTTTAATATAGGGTGATGCTGACGCCATTTTAAACGAGAGCGAGACCGCTGCCATCTATGAAGTTAAACACTGCTTATGCCACTAGATGACACTGATTTCAAGCAAAACGAATAACTACAGACACGAGAATGCGTTTGGAGGGAATATTAGTCTCGCAGTGGACATGGTCATCTAACGTTGCTAGAGTAAGTGGTTGTCAAAACAGATTACGGTAAGAGGAGGTAAATAAAACAATGTATACATTGGAAAGATATTAAATATGAGCACCACGGATATGAACATTCGGACGGGTAGGCCAAAGAATTTTGGCATTTGGGCTTATCAGAGTTTTGCTGTCCAAATCCGTACAGGTTAACATACACATAATAACAATATTGCTTGTTATTGCTTATGGGTATGAAACTTGGTCTGCCATTTAGAGGGAAAGAATACACTTAGGGTGTTTGAGAACAAGATGCTGAGGGAAATGTTTAGTCTGAAGAGGGGTGAAGTAAAGGGGGGCTGGAGAAAATGGAACGGTGAGCACCGGGAATGTGACACGGAGAGAAATTCATCTAGGCAACCTGAAGGAAAGAGACTACTTGGCGTCCGTAGGCGTAGGTGGGAGAAAATTTTAAAATGGATCTTAAAGAAATGGGATGGGAGGCCGCAAACTGGATTAATCTGGCTCATGCTAGGAACAGATTGCTGGTTCATGTGAAAGCGGTAATGGGTCTTCGGGTTCCGTAAAGTTCAATGAATTTATTGACTGGCCGAGGAGCTGTTAGCTTTCTAGAAACAATCTTTTCCATGGAGTTAGGCCAAAGCAACGTAATAAAATAAAAAAGGGAAATGTTTGCTATATACCTGCTTTGCGTTCTACGCACCTCGCTAGCCTTAATGCTAATGTTTACTGGTGATGCAAAATTTTTAACTCCTAAAATTAAAATGTATTTCTTCTTCTAATCGTTCCAGTACGTAATCTTGTACTGTGCATCAATCAGATAGGTTTGGACTTCTTTAGTTTCGATTTTGATGTGGACAAAGTGGCACTGGGACACGTTCCTCTCCCAGTACTTCGGGTTTCCCCTGTCAAAATTATTCCACTATGGCTACATACTCATATTTCACTCATCTATAGCCGTCTGTATATAATCTTAGCAACTGACAGCTTCATTAAACAACACATTAAAAGTCATGCCATTTCTGATTTTTCGATGACAGTTTGCCGATGATAAAATAACGCGAGGAGAGCCGGTGTCAGACATTACGCTTTTTAGGAATACAACTGCATTTAGAAAGAAGTGTGTATTCATTTTGTTCAGTTTCCTTGGAGAGCTTTTGACAGTACGCTCTGATAGAAGGGAGAGAAGAGGGGTAAAAGCGAAAGAGGTGGAAGTTAGATTTGGGTGTGGGCGTGCCGTTTATTGTGTAGTTTGTATGTTTTTTGTATTGGAGCACAGATGATTATAAACAGAACGTCACACCACGAAACATTCAATTATGGCTACCCAACCTATGTAAAGGTAAAGGTTCACCCTATAACAGGCCCTGAGGGCCCAAGAGGGGGAGTAGGGGTATAGCCCTACCCTTTCCTGAGCCTCGGCACGAGGAGGGGATGGGGTGGCTAGCTCCACGCCCCGGCCGCTTTACCCCCGGGAAAGAGACGCGGTACCCATTGTACAGGAGGCTGGGTGGGCCCCAGGGCCGGTCTGGACGGCTGCGGAAAATCTCGCCCCCACCGGGATTCGATCCCCGGACCGTCCAGCCCGTAGCGAGTCGCTATACCGGCTGAGCTATCGCGGCCCACACCCAACCTGTGTAATGGAACACATTTGAAGAATGCTGTAGAAGTCGGAGTACTTTGTGGTCTGTACAGGCAAAGTTTTTCCTCATGTGTGAACACAACAAGATGATGTGGGATTACCTGTGGGGTCCAGCTGTTGTTCATAACACAGTTTATATGCATGAAGTGACGTGTCCCTATTACGAGATAGTCAAAATTTATTGTTCTACCTTTTTTGTTTGACCTCTTTGATTCTGTACAGTTGCCCCATTCGAATGCACCCACGCATCTACCCACACACGCGCTTGTTTGCGTCTTTCCGTTGTCATTTTTTCTGACAAGGCACTCTTCACTCGGGGATAAAGCGGCCGGACGGTAAAGCTTATCACTCACCTCCACCTAGTATGGGGATTAAGAATAAGTGCAGCTATACGTCCACTCCTCCATACGCCAATAAGCAGTGTTCCCAAGAACAACCTTGTCAGGATATTATTTGGAATGAGATACGAAGCAAGTGTGCTGCGTACTTTACAGCGATTTGTTGTCTTAAAATCAGACCCGTCCAGACCGGCCCTGGGGCCCACCCAGCTTCCTGTGCAGTGGGTACCGGGTCGATTTCTCGGGGGTAAAGCGGCAGGGGCGTAGCGTTGACCACCCCCCCTCCCACCGCGTAGCCCAAGAGGGCCTTCATGGCCTGTTACAGAGTGAACTGCACTGTTTTTACCTTTACGTCAATATAATGAGAACTTATCACCTGAATGTGGGGACAAGCAGTGGCGCAGTTGGTTGAGGCACTATGCTACAAGACGAAGGTCGCGGGTTCAATTCCCGATGGTGTCACTGGAATTTTTCATTGACATAACCCTTCCGGCTTCACTATGGCCCTGGGGTTGACTCAGTCTGTAACAGAAATGAGCACCAGGGATATTTCCTGGAGGGTAAAGGCGGCCAGTGCTTAGGGCTGACAAACTTACTACCTTCATGTGCCGATTGTATTGAAATCTGGGAGCCTCAACCTCCAGGAAACCTCAGGGCCTGTACAGGCATAGGTTTGCTTTGATGTCACCAGATTGTATTCAATGTCACACACCTTAGACAATAGACAACATTTAATGCGGAGTTCTGTAGTCGGTACGTACCTAACAGAGTAATCCCCCCATATATGCATCACCTCAGTCCTGCTTGATAGAATGATCAAGGGGTGAGTCATTGTGTCTGTACTCTCAGGTAATTTACACGCAACTATATAGGGTGGGCTGTTTTCGTGAAGTGGGGGAAAAGTCGAGAGGGGGATTTTTTTTTTCGATATATGAGTTAGTATATTGCTGTAACCCCTTGAGGGCTGTGTGTAACATGCAAATATTGGGTTCTGTTTGAGGGAGTCCTTCCCCTTGTGAGGTGGATACAGTACATGTGACTAAAGCCATGCAATAAGTTGTGTAGTCAAGAAGAACATGGGGGTGAATTTGTTTGAGGAAATGTTCTGTACTTGTTTGAGCAAGAACTGCGTGCACGATGTAACTTGTGAAGAGGTTATTAACCTTTTAAAGCCTAGCGGTAACTTTACGTACCACCAGGTTTAACATTAAAAAATTCTACGTGGTGCCCACATTGCATTTATGTGTTTTGTACGGATCTCAGAACAAACAGCAATTTTTGCCTTATAAAACATTAAGAGATTGGTTTTTATAACCGAAGTGGAGAGTGTTTACAGCGCGGTACGCACTGAGTCCTTATATAAAACAGATACGCTTCGTCTTTAAAGGGTTAAAAGAACTGAAATTTTAGGCTAATACAGCAGTGCATAGTTTTGTATTCAATTGTAGATTTATATTACTTTCTCCCCATAGAGGCTTTGCCTGTTAAAGCCTTAATTTACATGGCTACGTACCCTAACGGAGAACTGTGTATTGTATACACTGTGATGCGTGTGACTGTTCACTGCGTGTGCACGGTTGAGCATTGGCTCAGATGCGAACATTTTGCATTGCTTTTCGACCAATCAGACATTTTGCCGACAGCGTTACTTTCTGTTTCAGCTGATATGCACACACGACTCAGCACAACGAAGATCTCTGGCTTGGATCGGAGGACGGCCTGACAACATGGTGAGTCTGGGACCAACGTGCAGTATAGAGTGTTTCATAATGTTCTCCCCGTTTCTGTTACTCTTCGGTTAGGTTTCCGTACTCCAGATTCCAAGTGACATTCATGTTACTGGTGTAATAATAATAATAATAATAATAATAATAATAATAATAATAATAATAAGCTGAACTAACTGAAGACAGATGCCCATACTATAGGTACAAACCAGCAAACGTGCTGGAAAACGACAGCTTCAAACTGTACTGGAATCGCAGCATTATTACGGACAAAACAGTACCTTCCAGCCGACCTGACATAACTTTCACGAACAAGAAAACAAGAAATACCTTTCTAATAGACATAGCTATTCCAAATACACACAATCTCGCCAAAACAATAACAGAAAAACAAAACAAATACCAAGAACTGGCGAACGAAATACGTGCTATGTGGAAGCAGGACGCAGTACAAGTGGTCCCGATAGTAATTTCAGCTACGAGAATAATTCCAAAGTCACTGTCACAAAGCCTAAAGAGACTTAACCTGCACCCAAACACATATATACAGATGCAAACAGTGGTAATTCTTGGCACATGTTCAATTGTAAGAAATTTCCTAAATTACACATAAGACCACCGAGCGTAATCCTGTTGATGATACATCCCAGGATAGGTGAATATTTCACAGCTAAAGCTGAGAAGTGGAAAATTCGGACGACAACAACAACAACAACAACAACAACAACAATAATAATAATGACAACTACAAACTTCTACCTGTCCGCGTCATGACGGCGTGTAGGGAAATAGGTAAAGGTAAGGTAAAGGTAAAATTAACCCTATAACCTGCCATGAAGGCACAGAGGGGGAGTGGAGGTACAGCTCTACTCTTTCTTTAACCTCGGCGCTAGATGTGTTGGGTGGTCAACACCACGCCCCGGCCGCATTCCCCCCGGGAAACAGACCCGGTATCCATTTTACAGGAGGCTGGGTGCGTCCCAGGGCCGGTCTGGACGGGTTGCAAATAATCTCGCCCCTTCCGAGATTGGATCCCCGGACTATCCATCCCGTAGCGTAGTCACTATACTGACTGAGCTATACGGGCTTCTGCAATAAATCAATATTATTATTATTATTATTATTTTCCATGTCGCAACAGCCCCTCATTATCGCGGCGTCACGATCACACTCAGACACACCACACTCTGCAGGACTCCTCTGGACGAGTGATCAGCCTGACGCAGGGACCTCTACCTGACAACACACAACACTCACATGAGACTGTAGTCTTGTGTGGGTGGCAGTAGCCACCAAATGCAGTGTTTTAACTACTGGTGCCCAGTGCTACCCACAGAAGGGTACAGTGTTTTAACCACTGGTGCTCACTGCTACCCACAGAAGGGTACAGTGTTTTAACAATTAAGAACGTTCTGCTGTCCTACTGAAGAGACATGCAGCAAATGAATGTGACACATCGGTCCTACCTGCATTAGAAAAGACTTTGTTGCACCCCCCTGAGGATGGCGGTTAAAACGTCGAAACATGTCGGGGTAATGTGACATTAAACCTTTAAAGACGGAACGTATCTGTTTTATATAAGGACTCAGTGCGTACCGCGCTGTAAACACTCTCCACTTCGGTTATAAAAACCAATCTCTTAATGTTCTATAAGGCAAAAGTTGCTGTTTGTTCTGAGATCCGTACAAAACACATAAACGCAATGTGGGCACCACGTAGAATTTTTTTAATGTTAAACCTGGTGGTACGTAAAGTTACCGCTAGGCTTTAAAAGGTTAAATAGGAATATGTCTGATACAGTGAACTTAGTTAGTACTTGATACAGTGATTGATAAACTGAGGGTGTTTGACAATACGGTGCTGAGGAAGATATTTGTGCCTAAGAGGGTCGAGGTAACAAGTGAATGGAGAAGACTACATAACGAGGAGCTTCATCATTTATGCTCCTCACTACATGTTATTCGGGTGGTCAAATAAAGAATGAGATGGGCGGGGCATGTGGCACGTATGGGAGACAGGAGACGTACATACAGGGTTTTGATGGGGAGATCTGAGGGAAAGAGGCCACTTGGAAGGCCTAGGCTTAGATGAAGGATAATATTAAAACGGATCTTCGAGAAGTGGGATGGGGAGGCATGGACTGGATTGATCTGGCTCAGGATAGGGAACGGTGTCAGGTTTTTGTGAATGCGGTAATGAACCTTTGCATTTCATAAAATTGGGGGAATTTCGTGACTAGCTGAGGGACTGTTAGCTTCTCAGGAAGGCTTCTGCCACGTGTAGTTATTTAGCTAGTATTGCAGTTACAGCCGATCCCAGTGGCCGCGCGGTCTAAGGCGTAGGTCTGCGGCCGAGCGCTTGCTGGGATCGTCCGTTCGAATCACACCGGGGGCATGGATGTTTGTCTTGTACAGTGTTTGTGTTGTCAGGTAGAGGTCTCTGCGACGGGCCGATCCCTCGTCTAGAGCAGTCCTGCCGACTGTGGTATGTGCTTGAGTGTGATCAAGTGAAAATAAAAACCCTCCACACCTGCTGTGAACAAGTAGGTAGAAGAGGGAAGGACTGCGAAAATAAACTGCAGTTGCAACAGTGAATGATGCTGCAAACCCTCTACACACACACACACTAAATGTGTCGGTGAGATTATGCATATCAGTCAACCGGAAACCGTGTTTAATTACATCATTATACCTCTGTAACGTCTGCCCGGTTGCGGGCGAGCCTGCATTATTAAAGGATGCCGCGAGTTAGCAAATGCTGTTTAATGCACCTACTGCATGTACCAGGACTCTCTCTAGCCGCCAGTCAGTGGATATTCAAATTAAGCCCTGTTTATGGGGCACAAAGTTTGATTCCTAGCAGGGACTAAAGATAAATTTCTTCACCAAAAGTCCAAATTTTTTCTGGGACCTAACCAGTCTCCTATTCAATGCGAAACTGGGGGACCTCTTTTTCCCGTGAGCAAAGTGGCCGAGGTGTAAAGCTAAGCATTTTCCTCCGTCTAGTGTCGCGATTAATAATGTTTGGAGCTATGCCTACACTCCCACCTACGCCTTCTTGGCGTGCACAGGGAAAACTTAATTTCGTTTTAAATTTTGATAGAACCCGTAAGTTCATTACCGCTTTCACAACAGCACGTCACTATTCGCTATACTGAACCAGTTCCACGCCCCATATACCCTAGTTTTAAAGATTCAACTTAATTGTGTCTCCATCTATATCTTGGTCTTCCGAGTGATCTTTTTTCTTCAGATTTTCGGATTAAGTTTTGTACGGTTTTATGGCTTCTCTCATTTGCGTTGTTACATGCCCTGCCCATGTCATCCTCCTTCAATATGTAGTCACTTTGTTGAAACAGGCCAAGTTGTAAAATTCGCATTATGACATTTTATTTAGATATATGTAATAGGTATTTAAAAAAAGAATAATTCTAATTCTGTATGGATCTGGTGTTGCGTAACAAATATTTTATTACCAACGACGGTACATATAAGGCCGCGCCGTGGCTCAGGCGGTTAGTCGCCGGCCTCCCACCGCGGAGGGTTCGATCCCGGGTCAGTCCATGTGGGATTTGTGGTGGGCAAAGTGGCACTGGGACAGGTTTTTCTCCAAGTACTTCGGTTTCCCCCCAGTCAGTATCATTCCACTGGTGCTTCATTACTTGGAAAAGGACAAAAAAAATAACACTCATCTTCACCTTCATGAGGGTTGCACAAGAAGCCTCAAGGCTGCGGTGCGTCCGTAGCGTCTGCTGCGGGGCCCTTCATCAATAAAAAAAAGGAACATATAAAGGTAAAAAATAGTAAAGTTCACCCTAGAACAGGTCATGAAGGCACTGAAGGTGTAGCTCTACTCTTTCTTTAACTTCGGCCCTAGATGGGGTTGGGTGGTCAAGGCAACGCCCCAGCTGCTTTACGCCCCAGAAAGATGACCGTGTATCCATTATACGAGAGACTATCTAGGTCTCTGGGCCGGTCCGGACATACAGGCTAACAAATGCGGCAAAGTACATTAAGACATCTCAAATTCCAAGAGAAAATTGTGGCAAAAAATATTATTTTTCCATAACTCCTTGACTTTTGAAGATGAATGCTGTACTTTTAGTCGAAACGTCGGTAATCAATAATACTGTTAGTCGGTGTAACAACCCAGAAGATCTCAGTTTTCAACGTGAACGCTGTCGAAACGTCAGATCTCGCAAAATAGTCTGCGAACAGGGTATGTGGCTATGAGTATGACATTATAAATCGACGTTTCGGTGTCTGTAAAGAAATTTTTCAACATAATTGAAACACTGTTACGGTTGTTTACTTATGTCAATTTAATTCGTTTATGGGCGTGAAACAACGCAAGTGGGGATGGCTGGACCATACACTGTGAAAACCGTCCAATGTCATAGCCGGGCAAGCCTTAGAGTGGAATCCCCAAGGCAAACGGGGCAGGGGAAGACTGAGGAGTACCTGGCGAAGAACGGTGCTTGCACAGGCCAAATGAGTTAACCTTTTAAAGCCTAGCGGTAACTTTACATACCGCCTGGTTTAACATTAAAAAATTCTACGTGGTGCCCACATTGCGTTTATGTGTTTTGTACGGATCTCAGAACAAACAGCAACTTTTGCCTTATAAAACATTAAGAGACTGGTTTTGTATAACCGAAGTGGAGAGTGTTTACAGCGCGGTACGCACTGAGTCCTTATATAAAACAGATACGCTTCGTCTTTAACCTTTTAAAGCCTAGCGGTAACTTTACGTACCACCAGGTTTAACATTAAAAAATTCTACGTGGTGCCCACATTGCGTTTATGTGTTTTGTACGGATCTCAGAACAAACAGCAACTTTTGCCTTATAGCACATTAAGAGATTGGTTTTTATAACCGAAGTGGAGAGTGTTTACAGCGCGGTACGCACTGAGTCCTTATATAAAACAGATATGCTTCGTCTTTAAAGGGTTAATAAGACGTGGGCGGAGATCAAAACTGAAGCCAAGAACAGAGTCAGATGGAGGATTCTTGTGGAAGCCCTATGTTCCGCAACGGAATGATGGGATACTATATATATATATATATATGTATGTATGTATGTGTATATATATATATATATGTGTGTGTATATGTATGTATATATATATATACACACACATACATGGGCGTGAAACAGACGTGGTGAGATACCTATAAATGATTGGAAGGCAATTGGCATGAAGATATTACCCGATATTTGTGGAATGACTGAGTATAACCATTGAACTCATCCGTTATATTATCCAGGTCTCGGCCGGGTTTGTAACTGTGTGTTTTTTCCACGTGTGGGCTGGAGACCTCCACCTCTGCACTGCCTTTTCTATACGCCTCTCGCACTCTGTGTACAGCTCATTTATTTTTGCGGAAGTTCGTATACAACCGGAACTGGGATGGCTATCATTAGGAGATATTGTGAAGAGTGTAGGGTGCTCAGTAAGCACTGTACCTATCTACGTGTAAACTGGACACCGCCTCTTTCAAAGCAATTTTTATCAATGTCCGTCGTAAGCCTTTTTCTCGAGCCTTCATGGAATTGGCATCCGGCTGTGTGCTAATCTGTACTGGAAAATTTTATGTTGCTAATACAGTGCGTTTATTACATTTATTACATCAGCCAGCTCATATATTTAACCCTTTAAAGACGAAGCGTATCTGTTTTATATAAGGACTCAGTGCGTACCGCGCTGTAAACACTCTCCACTTCGGTTATAAAAACCAGTCTCTTAATGTTTTATAAGGCAAAAGTTGCTGTTTGTTCTGAGATCCGTACAAAACACATAAACGTAATGTGGGTACCACGTAGAATTTTTTAATGTTAAACCTGGTGGTACGTAAAGTTACCGCTAGGCTTTAAAAGGTTAATGAGATACATTCATGAGTCAGTATAAAATCCCTACATTCATTTAATATTCAACACTCGTATTAATACCATCGTTGCCATATCTTGTATTATTTATTAAAGATAATAAATTTTATTATTGTCATATGAAAATAGAATTATTGAGTAGATGAAAAATCATCATTAAATCAATTTAATGGTAATTTTTCATCTAATATGTATAAATTTTTATTTGGAAGTAAGATTTCCTCGATGCCGAAACATGTAGAGTGTTTATAATAGCTCGTGTATGTATTTTATTTAGTGTATCAGTTTGTTGATGTAATACATACATTGGTCTTTTTCCACCAAGATTGTAATATTGACAGAACAGAGTTTTTATATATATACTTTAAAGCCCAGTGGTTACTGTATGTACCGCCAGGTTTAACATTCACAAATTCTACGTTCTGCCCACACAGTGTATTTATGTGTTTTGTGTGGATCTCAGAACAAACAGCGATTATTTCCT
Organism: Coptotermes formosanus; assembly: GCA_013340265.1. Classification (NCBI taxonomy): domain Eukaryota; kingdom Metazoa; phylum Arthropoda; class Insecta; order Blattodea; family Rhinotermitidae; genus Coptotermes; species Coptotermes formosanus. The sequence continues at coordinate 237,269 of BLKM01000075.1, forward strand.
TATACAGCATTAACTGACTGGTTTTTATAACAGAAACGGAGGGTTCATCCGTAGCCTTGAAACGAGGAGAATATTTGCGTTTCATTTACAGTAAGTTTTGAAACAACAAGAAATACTTGAACAGGACTTTGGTAAAAAGCTTGTTTAGAACAGGTGTCTTGAAAGGCAGATTTTTGACTGCGGAAATGCTTTTAAAACGAAATCTGCCAGCATATGTCATAAAGATACAAAACCGCAAATATTTTATCGTCTCCAAAAACGTTCAGGCCGGCTCATGGGCCGATTCAACCTCGTATTCCATGGGTGCCGGGGTTTTATTTCCCGGGGATAAAGCGGCCGGGGCGTGAAGTTGACTATTCACCTACATCTGGTGCCAAGGTCAGGAATAAGTGGATCTATACCTCTACTCCCCTATGCCTTCATGGTGTGGACATAGACAACTTTAACTTTTTACCTTTTTCATTGCATTCTGGTCTAAAATTGTAGCGCTGCAGGTCATTTTGTGGGGCGAATATATGTCGTTCGGTGAATGTGACCCTATAACCATGTCATCATGTTCGGATATAGGAACAGAAAAACGTCACTACAAAAAAAGGAAGCGAATAAAAATTCACGTGATAGGAAGTGCAGCGTGTATGGAGGGGTGTGGGGTGGGGGGTGGGGGGGTTCTTACCGGAAACAGAGTTGTATTGTTGTGTGTGTACTGATCCCCCAACCAACATCCTGCTATGCCCAAACAATGCCCCGGTAAATCAGTGCCCGTGTACGTTCAAGAAGTAAGAACACCTCCAAATCGGTAGTGAGTTGGTGAAGTTGTAATGTGTTTAGTGAACAGAGTTCAGATTAGTGGTGTAATTAAGACAATATGTGTTAATTACAGGAACATACGTCATGAAAATATTGTGTTTTCGCACAGTTAGGTATTTAACATCTGATAGTCATATTTCCTCGAAGATTTAGTAGCGCCGTGCGGACTGGCAAACAGTAAGCCGACACTATCAGCCTTCTTAAGAAGTATTGTAACAGAGTCACTAAATAAACCAAGAATTAGTTGTTCCCAAGTACTGCGGCAGTTTAACGCGAAGCGTTTTAATGGAAAAGCAAATGAGCTTGATTTTGACAATAAAGCGCTACATGTTTCGACTTTTGTTGTGTCATCATGAGGCTATTTGTCATATTTTTGTAGAAATAGCTTTATGATAAAAAAGAGTAAGGGTCTAAACATGTAGCTCTTTGTTATGGAAATGCGCGTATTTTCTTTCGCAATAAAATATTTCGCATTGGACTGTTGAAACAATTACCATATACACAACAGGATATCAGATGTATATAAAAACCTCAAAATTAACTGTCTAAAGCCCAGTGGTTACTGTATGTACCGCCAGGTTTAACATTCACAAATTCTACGTTCTGCCCACACAGTGTGTTTATGTGTTTTGTGTGGATCTCAGAACAAACAGCGATTATTTCCCTATACAGCATTAACTGACTGGTTTTTATAACCGAGACTGAGTGTGTTTACTGCGCGGTACGGACTGAATCTATATGTACACACGTAAAGCCCGGTGGTTACTTTATGTACCGCCAGGTTTAGCATTCACAAATTCTACGTTCTGCCCACACAGTGTATTTATGTGTTTTGTGTGGATCTCAGAACAAACACCGATTATTTCCCTATACAGCATTAACTGACTGGTTTTTATAACCGAGACTATGTGTATTTACTGCGCGGTTCGGACTGAGTCCTTAGGTAAAATAGACTCATTTCTTATTTAAAGGGTTAATCCGTTCACATTAAGGGAAGGTAATGTAATGTAGCCTACAGCCGTTTAATCTCTAATTCTATCCAACACACAATTTATAGTCACTGAATAAAATGCATTGGGAGTTACCGGAAGAAATATTAGCTTGTGTATGACCGGCAGCAGACACACAGTGCTCTATAAATATGACTATAATTTGCCTTTTTACGAATCTAGTAACATTTAAAATTATAATTTTCACTTTTTTATATTTTTGTAATAATTGGATGGCCTAAGGATAAACACGACGGTCGAAACATGTAGCCAAGCTACTGTAACAGCCTTAACTTTAAATGTTAATCATACTGTGAAAATAGGAAGTGTTAATATCCATAGTGGTAATATCGATAATGTCAGATAATCACAATGGGATGCCTAGCCTAACACAAATCTTTATTAGCTTGATTTTCACAAAATCAGCGCAATGTAAAAAACATTACAATTATTTTAACTAATCATTCCATTCAATTTATTGTACCAACCAAATGCACATTATTAATTACATATGAGCGTTAAACACGTAGCTGCGACATGTTTCGGTACAAGCGTACCGTCTTCAGGCAGCGCAATGTGCCAGGTTTAAAACCAACTGCCAGTCACAAGCCACTGTTTACACGGTCACACAGTCTGCAGTGGGCTCCGCTGCTGATGTCATTTGTGCATAAATGATACAGCTTGTACTGTTTTTAAAATCTTATGGTTAAAATATGATTAAAACATGTCCGACACAATAAATATGGTTTATACAAATTATAATTATTGTTGAGGCCTGTAGTGGAAAATTCTAGTAACTAATAATGTGCATTTGGTTGGTAAAATGTTAAATTGAATCCATCGATCTAAAGAATGTACGGATTGGACAACATAAAAATATTTTGGTTGATATCTGTGTTTACCCTTTTTACAGCCTCGTGATTAGTGTATGCACCGTCGCATTTAACACTAAAGCTCCGAATTTTGCCCAAAGAGTATGTTTTTGTGTTACGTGCTATTCTTACAAAAAAATATTGCGTCCTTATGCAGCTTTAACAAATTGGGCTTTATAATGTAGTCACACTGTGTTTTCTTAGAGGGATGAAACGATTAGGTATGTAAAATACAGATTCATGGTAGTCTTTAGAGAGTTGTGTTGCCGCTTCCAGCTTTCCTTCCTTATTGTACAGTACATTTTGAAGCAAATGGATCTCGAGACGCGCGCTCTTCTGGGACACTACGCAGCGTTGAGTAGTAGTTGTATGCCGACGTTTCGGCACAATCTATCGGGTCCCATTTTCAAAGGTCAAGAAGTCCAAGAAGAAAAAATAAAAATGGGGCAGATAGGTTGTCCCGAAACGTCGGTACAGAACTACACTCAACGCTGCTTGATATACCAGAAGACCGCAGATGCCATCTGCATTGCGGCGGAAGCACAAATGAATTTTTATGAAAAGTGGACTGCACTGTCGTTTCGGACACTTTCATGCATTTCCGTGAAATCGATAATATAAGCTTGCAAACTTCTGCGGTGGAAGCAACATTAGCTATATACAATACGGTCTTCAAGTATTATCGGTTGGTGCCGTGTCTCTTTGCTGGGGGTAAAGAGGCCGGGGCGTGGTGTTGACCGCCCGTCCTCATCTCGCGCCTAGATCTGGCCCTCGCCCACTGGGGGATGTTGCGCTATTAAAAAAAAATTAACTCTAAAGGGTATTGCACTCATATGGAGGAAAAAATCGGAAATCAAATATAAGTATAATTCAAATGTAAATAGAAAAATAACTGCCAAATATTCTAGGATTGTCTAACTAAATAGAAACAAATTTACTGTGTTCCGTGTCCGTGCACTATATTATACAAAAAACATTAAACACCAACAAATGCACAAAGGGGTTTTTTTCATCACTTGTAACTCACTCATACATGTTTCGACCCTGCTGGGTCATCTTCAGGGAGAACTTTCTGCCGTAGTTACACTATGGTTGCACTTTATAGTTGTGTACACAATCAACAGCTCAACTATAAAGTGCAAGCATAGTGTAACCACGGCAGAAAGTTCTCCCTGAAGATGACCCAGCAGGGTCGAAACATGTAGGAGTGTGTTAAAGGGATAAAAAACCGTTTGTACATTTGTTGGTGTTTAATGTTTTTTGTAAATAGAAACGATTTTAGAATTCTTTGTGTTTCGATAAAAAACAGACAAAATGCAGTGACCTGTAGTTCGATGTAATTTACATGATAACTTTTTATTGGACGCTCTAATTCCTGGATAGTGTTTGTTACTATTCGGGTAATCAAATCGAGAAGAATGAGATGGGCGGGGCATGTAGCACGTATGGGGGAAAGGCGAGGTGCATACAGGATTTTGGTGGGGAGACCTGAGGGAAGGCGACCACTTGGGAGACCCAGTCGTAGATAGGAGGATAATATTAAAATGGATCTTCAGGAAATGGGATGGGGCATGGATTGGATTGAGCTGGGTCAGGATAGGGATAGGTGGCGGGCTGTTGTGAATGCGGTAATGAACCTTCGGGTTCCATAAAATGCGGAGAATTTCTTGACTAGCTGAGAAACTGTTAGCTTCTCAAGAAGGCCTCTGCTCCATGGAGTTAGTTAGTTAGTTGGTGGTGGCTTTTTGTACTTAAGCCGAAACACGTAGCATAAGAGTTATGCACTAATGCAACATGAAACTCGGTGTGTGACTAACGCCTTCCCGCTTTACTCTGTAGACCTACAGTAGCACTTGTGTTTATTTCAGAGCTCCAACGCAAGAAAGACTATGGGAAGCAGCCCCAGTAAAGGAGATGGTGGTTGTTTATGTAGCCACCGAGACTCCAGAGGTCAGGGCGACCTTAAGTTACCAGGGGCAGGACTGCGATTCTCCAAGGAACAACTGCAAAGGCTGAATCTCCTTCTGACACGCCTGGAACAACACGCCAGTCATGGTGAGGTCACATTTTATAAGGTACTGTCTTATTGTGGGGCACGCGGTGGCGCAGTTGGTCGAGGCACTGCGATACAAGCCGGAAGGTCGCGGGTTCGATTCCCGATGGGCTCACTGGAATTTTTCATTGACATAATCCTTCCGACCGCACTGTGGTCCTGGGTCGACTCAGCATCTAACAGAAATGAGTAAAGGTAAAGCAGTCCCATTACAGGCCCTGAGGTTTCCAGGAGGTTGAGGCTCCCAGATTTCTAGACAGTGGGCACATTAACCTTTTAAAGCCTAGCGGTAACTTTACATACGACCAGGTTTAACATTAAAAAATTCTACGTGGTGCCCACATTACGTTTATGTGTTTTGTACGGATCTCAGAACAAACAGCAACTTTTGCCTTATAAAACATTAAGAGATTGGTTTTTATAACCGAAGTGGAGAGTGTTTACAGCGCGGTACGCACTGAGTCCTTATATAAAACATATACGCTTCGTCTTTAAAGGGTTAAGATGGTAAGGTTGTCAGCCATACGCACAATAGAAATGAGTACCAGGAGTATTGCGTGGGGGTAAAGGCTGCCGATGCGTAGGGCTGACAACCTTACCAACTTCATGTGCCGATTGTATTGAAACCGTGAAGCCTAAACCTCCTGGAATCCTTAGGGCCTGTCCAGGCCTGTAACAGGATTGCTGCTGTAACTCATTAAGTAATCAGTTTTGTGAGTTCCTTCTTACAAACAGTTTAAAATGAGCTCAAAATTATCAACGGATGTGTTTAAATTGAAATTCGGTAGTGGAGTCTGCATTAACGTTTATTGTATGGCTTTAATTTTTACTCATGTTTATACAATAAAGTGTATTCTTTTGCAATCTTGAATAGAAATTTAAAGAAATTTTAAAAAACGGTTCACTTTAAAAATTCGTGGAATAAAAATATTTTTGAGTTATAGGCCTACATAAATAGTAGTGCTGCTGAAGCTAATACTTAAACGATGAAGTAGTTTAATGACGCTTCTCTTGTATAGGTTTTGAATGTTAGATATCAGTGGAATGAACAATATTAACGAAATAAAAAACACCAACTAATGCACCAAAATATATATAATCTTTATTCGTAAAAGTCTCCTACATGTTTCGACCCTGCTGGGCCATCTTCAGGGAGAAGAGTTTTATACACTATGGTTGCATTTATACAGCAATGTATCAAAACCCTTCTCCCTGAAGATGGCCCAGCAGGGTCGAAACATGTAGGAGACTTTTACGAATAAAGATTATATATATTTTGGTGCATTAGTTGGTGATTGTTATTTCGTATGATACAGTGCGCGGACATGGAACACGTTAAATTATATTAAATTTATTTCTAGTCTTATTCATGCACCAATTCATGAGTTGGACGATGCTGTGTGACAAGCAAAATATTTAAGTAAATCAGTTCCTAATTAATTATCAACCTTTTAAAGCCTAGCGGTAACTTTACGTACCACCAGGTTTAACATTAAAAAATTCTACGTGGTGCCCACATTGCGTTTACGTGTGTTGTACGGATCTCAGAACAAACAGCAACTTTTGCCTTATAAAACATTAAGAGGCTGGTTTTTATAACCGAAGTGGAGAGTGTTTACAGCGCGGTGCACACTGAATCCTTCTATAAAACAGATACGCTTCGTCTTTAAAGGGTTAAGTGATACTCATTTTTCCTTGGATTGTTCATATGTATTGAGATCATTAAGAAATATCAGTTCGTTTTGCAATAGTAGATGGGCAATAATGACTTTTATTTGAAGTAAATGAACGTTTTAATCAAATGCCGGAAATGGCCCATCTTCCTACCCTACGTCATGTTTTATTTAATGGAGGCCGAACTCCCGCAGTTGATGTTCGCAGCTGTGTACCTTCCACAGGCACACAGTTCGAAAACTGTCTTGTATTGTACGCAATGTAAATAAATGCCTCCATATGGAACACAGATTTACAACCGTACTGTGTGACACACACCTCCTGGCTTTTAAATACTTCCACATAAAATGCGCTGTATTTGGCATTCAGTGTCAGCTTTTATTGACACAGAATGAACGTCTTCCATCAGAAGGTAATGTTGCTCGCAGACTGACATTTCAACTCGTTGCCTAAGACCCTGACAGCAGATGGCTATTACGAGGAAATGGGCGTAAGGGCGTGGCGAAGACAGTTAACCCTTTAAAGACGAAGCGTATCTGTTTTATATAAGAACTCAGTGCGTACCGCGCTGTAAACTCTCTCCACTTCGGTTATAAAAACCAGTCTCTTAATATTTTATAAGGCAAAAGTTGCTGTTTGTTCTGAGATCCGTACAAAACACATAAACGCAATGTGGGCACCACGTAGAATTTTTTAATGTTAAACCTGGTCGTATGTAAAGTTACCGCTAGGCTTTAAAAGGTTAAAAGGTGAACAGTGTGACGACAGGTTGTCAAGCACAGAGAGGTCAAGGTATATTAGGACAGAAGAAGAGGGAAGAAAGACAGTGGAGAAGTGAAGTCAAAGTTAAAATTGTGCCTTTCCACGCAATGAAAGCATATATTGGGAGTAGAGGTATGGCTCCACTCATTCTTAATCTCGGCACTTGATGTAGGTGAGTGGTCGGCTTAAAACTCCGGCCGCTTTTCTTTGGAGAAGGAACCCCGGTACCCACTGAATGGGAGGATGGGTGGGGCCTTTATGGAGAAAAATTTCTTGCCCGTACCGGGATTCGAACCCCGGATCGTCCATCCCGTAGTCTAGTCACTGTATTCACTGAGCTACACCAGCTTCGAATTAAAATATGAAAACTTTTCTAAATTCGCATCTTTCATGGCAGTGTTTCGCTTGTGGTTTGGATCTAATTTTTTTGACAGGGACAGCGACAGTCGACCGGTAGCCTTAAAGCTATCAAATGAAGCCCAGGTTTCGTAAGCCGCCTGCATTTTCGTTCTAGGGGGTGACCTGATCAGGGAAAGGGCCAGCGCCGCCGTAGAGGTTGTGGTGGAACGTCTTGTGCAGCGTCTGTTATGTGGGGCGGCGATGATAGACCCCAGATTCTCTTGCAAGTTCCTTGCTACTTTGGACGGCGTCAGAGACCGCCACAAAGTAAGTCGTTTATATACACACACAGGCACAGTGGGGGCTGCAGGTGTAACAGCAAGAGAAAGGGGCTGCGCCTTCTAAGGCGTAGGTCTGTAGCCGCTCTGTTGCTGAGATTACTTTTTCAAATCCCTCTGTGGGCATGGGTCTTCTTCCGTTGTGTTTGTTGTGTGTTGTGTAGGTAGCGGCGTCTGCGACGGGCTGATCGTTCGTCCAGAGGAGTCCTACCGGGTGTGTGTGTGTGTGCGTGTGCGCGCCTAATGGTGTGTGGCGGCCTAGGACCGACTTGGGCTGTTGCACCACGTAGTAGTAGTAGTAGTGGTAGTAAGGAGTAGTAGTGGTGCTAGTAGTAGTGGCAGTAGTAGTGGTGGTAGTAGTAGTGATAGTAATAAAGAGTAGTAGTGGTGGTATTAGTGGTAATAGTAGTAGTGGAGGTAGTAGTAGTAGTAGTAGTGGTGGTGGTGGTGGTGGTGGTGGTAGTAGTAGTGGTAGTAGTAGTGGTGGTGGTGGTAGTAGCAGTAAGGAGTAGTAGTAGTGGTGGTGGTGGTGGTGGTGGTAGTAGTAGTAGTACTTAATAGCTGCTGTATGCTGGGTTAAGGCATCATATATTTTGTTGCGTATTTGCCAGCATTACCTGGAAGCCTGACGCATTTTGCAAGCGCAGTGTTGGTAGCCCTTATCTGTCTACGAGACAACAGAACAGCACAGTGCAGTTCCTACACTGACCTGGCTGTGGTGTGTTCAGGTGACGTGATCTGTTCTTTACAGCCCGGCCAGGGTCCTCGCTTCGAATACCTTGTGCGCCTGGACGCACTATCTTCGCCGTCTGTGTACCAGGAGTGTGGGACCAAACCAGCATGTCGAGTGGTGGAAGGACAAGGGGGCGATGGGGTACCACAGGGTTTCGCAAAAATACGGGTCCGGGGCGAAGGCGCTGAGGATTGGGCAGAGTTCATCAATGCGGCGGGCTTCCTGCGCAGGTCAGTTGCATGGCCTAAGCCTTTGGTTACTTAGGTAATGTAGCAATGTGAGGCACCATTTCTGCGTATTACTGTGTGAGTTGCTGATTAAGAATCTAACCCTAGGGACCTGGACAGGCCCAGAGGGTTCCAGGAGGTCGAAGCCTCTACTTCCCTTCTCAGTACACGACAATTTCAGTTAGCACGTAAGAAACCGTGGGACACGCGGTGGCGCAGTTGGTTGAGGCACTGCGCTACAAACCGGCAGGTTGCGGGTTCGATTCCCGATGGTGTCAGTGTATTTTTTTCATTGACATAATCATTCCGGCCGCACTATGGCCCTGGGATCGGCTCAGCCTCTAACAGAAATGAGTAAAAAGGTAAAGGTAAATCAGTCCCATTACAGGCCTGGACAGGCCCGTAGGGTTCCAGGAGGTTGAGGCTCCCAGATTTCAAGACAATCGGGTCATGAAGGTCGTAAGGTTGTCAGCCCTACGCACCGGCCGCATTTACCCCCCCCCCCCCCCCAGGAAATATTCCTGGTACTCATTTCTGTTAGAGGCTGAGTCGACCCCAGGGCCATAATGCGGCCGGAAGGATTATGTCAATAAAAAATTCCAATGACACCATTAGGAATCGAACCCGCAGCCGTCAAGCTGGTAGCGCAATGCCTCGACAAACTGAGCCACCGCGTGCCCCGCGTGTTCCGTGACTTAATGACAGTGTCCTATTTTGTTGTTATTTTTTAATTTTATTAATTTATTTTTCAAAATTCTAATATACTAGTCATCAGCTGATTTCATTGGCCGATTTCGGCTGAAGGGGAAATCACGTAAAACTTTCGATATCATAATATCTACAAAATTTGTATTTATAAATTTCGGTTTTTGGGGGTTTGATGGGGGGGCTGCAGCGCCCCTACACGTCATAATTTAAAACCCCGCGTATTAGACAATGGGAAATGGTCAGCGTAATATTTGCTCTTTTTTGCCTATCCTCCCTTCGTCACACTGAGTTCTGTCCCATCGGAAGACCAAACAAACACTTTACTCAGCAATTTGTGAAATACCACGTTTTAGGGACAAAATCCAGGAGCGGTTTGTGGAGCTGCTAGCCCAAGCAGCTGCCAGGGCTGCGGCTCCTCTAAGGCCAGACGTCGTCGATGAATCACGTCTTTGTGGCAGTCCAGGCAAGATCGTGGACGTTGGAATCCTGGAGCAGCTTCTGAGGCTGCCACCCGAACAGCAGGTCTTCTACGGTGCAGGTACTTTGAGGAGAGATGTGAGGTGCTAGCCGCATTAGACTCTACGTGTGAGTGTCCAGTTCTGACACTGCAGACAGTAATGACTTGAAAAGATACGAGTACAGGCGGCATCTTTAGCCCTTTAAAGAAGAAGCCTATCTGTTTTATATAAGAACTCAGTTCGTACCGCGCTGTAAACACTCTCCACTTCGGTTATAAAAATCAATCTCTTAATGTTTTATAAGGCAAAAGTTGCTGTTTGTTCTGAGATCCGTACAAAACACATAAACGTAATGTGGGTACCACGTAGAATTTTTTAATGTTAAACCTGGTGGTACGTAAAGTTACCGCTAGGCTTTAAAATGTTAGTACTAGATCGCCAAATTTCCATGCACAAGAGCAAAACTATAAAAATGGAAAAATTTATAACTGCGATGCCAGTATTTAGCATTTTATTCAATAACATCCTCAGAAGAATCTCGTAGCAATATACATGAAATTTTGCTTGTCAAACACTTCCCTGGCTACAAAATTTACCTAAATAATTTTTAAAATCTTTTGGCGGTCTTGAATTAGTAATATAGCTGAAAAGTTTCTCTAACCTTTGATAGAGGTGGGCGGGACATGTGACACGTGTGGGAGACAGGAGAGGTGTATACAGGGTTTTGGTGGGGTAATCTGAGGAAAAGAGAACACTTGGAAGACCTAGGCGTAGGTGGGAGGATAATATTAGAATAGAAATTACAGAAATCTGTTAGGAAGGCGTGGACTAAATTAATCAGGCTTAGGATAGGGACAGGTGGCGGGCTTTTGTGAACACGGTGATGAAATTTCATGTTCCATAAAATGCGTGGAATTTCTTGAATAGCTGGGGAACTGTTAGCTTCTCATGAAGGCCTGTGTTACATGTAGTTAGATAGTAAGTTAGTTAGTTGATTAATTAGTTAGTTAGTTAGTTAGCTAGTTAGTCAGTTAATCAGTCAGTCAATGGTGACTTTTCTGTAGTAATATTTCTTACAAAATTTTCTAATCATTTTATAGTTCCCTTGAGTCTAGTCCTTTTAAATTTTTGTGTGTTCTGTACAAACAAGGAATTCAGAGCACAACTCATGTTCTACTTCATCGCTGCACAGATGTATAACCCAGTGTAACTGTTCTAATTCCGAACGGCTTGAAACAATCGCGTTGAACTGTCGCATGCAACAGAACTGTGCCGGTAGCTGTAGTGCAACTGGGTTACCTCTTGTATATTTGGGCGCGCTGCAGAGCGATTTGCGCGCATCACATCTTTCCAAATTTGAATTATTTTCTTGCTCATTATTATTATTATTATTATTATTACCATTACCATTTATATATTTATTGAGCCACCTCTTTCTATATTCATTCATTCATTCATTCATTTCGCAGTCTGTCTTACGACAGGCCAGTAGCCTCTTCCAAAGCGAGTTCTCCACATAGTGTGATCTAGTGTTTCCTCTTTCAGTTTCCAGTATCATATCTTTTCCTTAAGGCCATCCAGTAGCTGCTTACGTTTTCTTCCTCCTCTTCCCGTCACTTCTGTCCTTGCCTCTTTCGTCCCTTCAATAACATGTTCTAGAATGCGGTTGCTACGCAAGATGTAACAATCCAGTTAGCCTTCCTTCTTTTTACTGTATGTACGATATTCCTCTCCCCCTTGACTCTATGTAATGCTTCTTCATTTCTCACGCGATCGGTCCAACTGATCTTCTCCAGCCTTCTGCAGCACCACATTTCAAAACTTTCCAGGTATTTCTGATCGACTTCCCGAAGTGTCCAAGTTTCAGCACCATACAAAACTATGCTCCAAATTTAGCACTGTACCAGATTCTTCGTTAAATATAAGTCCAATTTTCTGGCGAAAGACTTCTTGTATTATGCACCTTTTGTTTTACTATGGTACTTCATTATCTATCAAAGTGTTTTTATCATGTGTTATTGTGTTCTGTTAATAATTACCTACAAAACCTTTCTCTTTTCGCTCTTCTTCACGTTGACTTCTAATTTAAATTAATTGGAATGTCGTTTCTTTTGTTTCTCTATTCTGCCTCCGCTGTCCTCTCGATTGTGTTTGTCTGTCGCCTCCACGTGCTGGTCCTGCCTTTATAATTGGCCATTAGGCTGTTAAGTCATGAAGAAAATAAGCAAAGAACTGAGTTATTACAGTTATTGTTGTTATCCCGTTTTAATAAAGAATTCATGTAATTTTAATGTTATGCTATTAGCGAACAGGGTCTGGGCTATGTATCAAAATCATGAACTCAGAGAACTTTCTAAACACAAATTTTATTTATGTCGAAATATTAAGCGGCTACATGTTCCGGTCTTATACCCGCGTAGTAAAGGCGCAACGGGATGGCCATCATGAAAGTCACTTCTTTAACCGTCTAAAGCCCAGTGGTTACTTTATGTACCGCCAGGTTTAACATTCACAAATTCTACGTTCTGCCCACACAGTGTATTTATGTGTTTTGTGTGGATCTCAGAACAAACAGCGATTATTTCCCTATACAGCATTAACCGACTGGTTTTTATAACCGAGACAGAGAGTGTTTACTGCGCGGTACGGATTGTGTCTTTAAATAAAAGAGCTTGCATTCGTCTTTAAAAGGTTAACATATCCGTCAGCTTGCGTCTTTCAATCCCGATTGTGATGCTGTAGCCAATCCTACATGCAGTTTTGTCGTGTTTGAAGCGGACTGCAACCAGAGTCGATTCCCCGATCCACGTGACTTCCGGATTGCCATTGTCGAAGGCGCCCCTGAGGTGCGGCTGAGGATCGGTTTCTTGTCGCCTGCTCTAGCCGGGTCTCGAGGCGAGGACGTGGAGGTGAAACTTGTCCTCGGTGTTGGCTGTTCCGGTTGGCCACAGTCCTGCGACTTTCCTGCTCGCACGCCTTTGGGTCACATCGACTGTCTGCTGTTCCTCCAGGCTGCCCAGACGGTAAGTTGCTTCTCCGGCACGTGACTTTGCTAAACGAATCAAACCGAATTGTGTAGGAACTAAACTAATGTAACGTAACCAGAATTAGAGTCAGTTCACATTATACGGCACGACACGACACGGCACGACACGATACGACACGACAAAAACCAGCGTGCCTTCACATCTACCATCAGTTAACAGACATGCAAAATATTCTTTTCTCTCAATCCCAACGACACTTTGTCTTTAGCTGCCGCTGACAGACTAACATGAATTCAAGCATGTAGAAACCACGAAAGAATATTTGCTGTATCGTGCCGTGCCGTGCCGTGCTGTACAATGTGAATCGACCCTAAAAGAATATTTTGTCGTGTCGTGTCGTTTTGTGTCGTGCTGTATAGTGTGAATTGACCCTAAAAGAATATTTCATCGTGTCGTGTCATGTCGTTTTGTGTCGTGCTGTATAATGTGAATTGACCCTAAAAGAATATTTTGTCGTGTCGTGTCATGTCGTTTTGTGTCGCGATGTATAATGTGAATTGACCCTAAAAGAATATTTTGTCGTGTCGCGTCGTTTTGTGTCGTGCTGTATAATGTGAATTGACCCTTAAAAGAATATTTTGTCGTGTCGTGTCGTTTTGTGTCGTGCCGTATAATGTGAATGGACCCTTATTCAGGTTAGATATGCCTCTACACGCAACGGAAAATCATATGACGGGAGTAAAGGTACAGCTCCACTTATTTTAACCTCGGAACTAGATGAAGGTGAGTTGTTAGTGTTACGTCCCGGCCGCTTTACCTCATGGAAAGACCCACTCAGTCCCCGTTGAAAGGGATGTTGGGTGGGTCCCAGAGTTTGTCGAAACGCTTTGCAGAAGGGAAAGATCTCGTATCCATACCGGGATTCGAACCCAGATTTTTCAGTCTTGTAGCCTAGATGCTGTATTGACTGAGATATCCGGACTCCTAGGTATGCCTCTATACGATAAGTCAAAAAATCTTCTTATAAAATCTAGAAGCCACCTTCAAATTCTAGACGCTAGAAACGTGACATGAAGCAAGTTCCGCACTAAGGACCCACAATTCTGCAGCGACATGCGAACCTCACTGTTATCTGGCGCTTTCTGCTCGGTGCGTGTGAATTGATACACATTTATGTGCGCAAGGGATAAAACTGCAGTAATTACACACAAAATATAAGGCGCCAGCTTACAAAGTTCAGTATCCTGGCCGACAGGGCGTCCGGAATTTGTGCACCTTTGCTCTTCACCATGTATATGTATTAATTTCCATAATTTTACTTTTGAAGGTGGTTATAAACAATAAAGATGCCAGTTTTCTGGTATATGACACCTTTATGCTGGTATGTAGTCATAAACGTTTCGGATCAGCCTGCTGCCTCCATCTTCAGGTTAATCCACGTTCTAAGTAAGTTAACCTTTGAAAGCGTAGCTGTAACTTTACCAGGTTCTACGTTCAAGAATTCTGCGTGGTGCCCACATTGCGTTTATGTGTTTTGTACGGATCTCAGAACAAACAGCAACTTTTGCCCTATAAAACATTAAGAGATTGGTTTTTATAACCAAAGTGGAGAGTGTTTACAGCGCGGTAGGCACTGAGTTCTTATATAAAACAGATACGCTTCGTCTTTAACCTTTTAAAGCCTAGCGGTAACTTTACGTACCACCAGGTTTAAGATTTAAAATATTCTACGTGGTGCCCACATTGCGTTTATGTGTTTTGTACGGATCTCAGAACAAACAGCAACTTTTGCCTTATAAAACATTAAGAGACTGGTTTTTATAACCGAAGTGGAGAGTGTTTACAGCGCGGTACGCACTGAGTCCTTATATAAAACAGATACGCTTCGTCTTTAAAGGGTTAATTATTGGACTAGCCTGAAGATGGAGAGAGCAGCCTGCTCCTATAGGTTGGTGTCTACATAAAAATCTACAGAACGTCGTATCCTAGAAGACGCTAGTACTTATCGGCATGGTTGTAGGGATTTCAGATCTGAATACTGCTTAGAATGGGAAATGTTTCAGGCAAAAGCTGTAGAGAAAACCAAAACACACATTTTATGTTCAACAACTTTTTTTTCTGAAACTTATGCCCTTTGTGAGATAATGTAGAAAAATATTGTACAGTCAGACAGGCCACAGATGACAATATAACACGACGCATGCGCTTTGCATGCTGGATGCCTAAGGCTGCGGACACACACTCAGAATTTTTAATGCTTCCTGCTTTTCGACGGCAAAAATGGTTATGCGAACGCATCTGAACATTATTCTATACGTACATAACCTCTCATGTTTGAATATGTAAAATATCGTAAGATCATTAACGATTTTATTCCATGCAGTTTGGTCGCATAAATACTTAGCACCCGACATGCCCTCTTGTAGGGTTTTTATCTCGTTCCGGGCCCACCCCATCCTACAGTGCGATGTGACGATCGCACTGCCATCTGGCAGATCTGGGTGCCCGCAGCAGAACTCACCTTGCTGACCCACTACGCTGCTTCTAGCATACCTTCCAGGGTACTTTCAATCCTGGACATGATTCTCCAGCAGTTACGAGGACGTACCAGTCGCCAGGCACTCGGTGGCTTTGGGCTTCCAGTTACGAAAAACCAGGCAAGGAACTTAACTCTGCTGCCACCGTCATCTGTATAGCGCTGCTTGCATGTTATCCCCATGTTTTTACAGGAACATGACAGGTGTTACCTTCAAAACATAGCTGAACTTACTTGGCGTTGTTTCGAACATAGGGAAATATTTATTACATTTGTAATACAGAGTTATTATTATTATTATTATTATTATTATTATTAACAAACCTAATATTTGTGGGCAATAACAGACCGAAAATGAAAGAAGTTTCACGCTTTCTGGATACTTCCTAACTTGTTGTATAATTTATTTTGTTTGTGCCTATTAGATATAAGTGTACTCAGCATACGCTGGGTCATATGCGAGTATTTATGCAAAAGATGTAGGGTAGGCCTTGTCCTTCCGCTTGTCTACTAACTGCTGAACAGATTAATACAAAATTTGGTACTGTGATGTATCTAAAATTTGTAAGTTAAACCTAATTTTTTTTTTCGTATCAAATGGAATCCCAAAAATTAGCAGAAAATAAATTTTGGCTGTAAATCACGTATTTTCTCAAAAGTATCGTCGAACAAATAGCCAGTAATTCAGACAAAGCACATGTCGTCCTAAAACTGGGACTCTGTCCTCAGTCAGGGCCAATAATGATGTGATCTCCTTGCAGGAGTTCCTGAAGGTGGTCAGCAGGTATATGCTGCGGACAGTTCTCTGGTTCCAACTGGAGCAGACCGGCGCAGAACCAACCGCTGTGCTCCTATCGTGGACGCCGGACACCCTGGCTGTCCATGTTCTGCGTGTCCTAGACGTCTTAATCACCGCCCTAAAAACTCAAAGGTTCCGGTCATATTTCTTCCCTTGGTGCAACGTGATGTTGCATTCTGCCTCTGGTGGCCAACACCACCCTGAAGAAGACTATCTTAGTGACGTCGAAATTGTAGAAAATTTCCTGAGATGTCTACACGAGGACTCAGCCATGGTTGGATTGCCAGCTGAGGATGATGAGGACGTTGAGACAAAGAGGTGGCTGACGGCGGAGAGGTTGGAGGCGGCGCTCATACGGAAGTGGGGGTGTGTTCTGATGGATCTGGCCCCGCCTCCAACAACCAGGTGAGTTTTACTGTGAAGGATGCAGAATTAGCTCTGTCAGTATAGTGAATGGAGACGGATGGACGATGGAGGTTCGATGCACTTCTGTGATAGCCAGAGTGGGGGTGTGTTCTGGTGGATCTGGCCCCGCCTCCAACAACCAGGTGAGTTTTACTGTGAAGGATGCAGAATTAGCTCTGTCAGTATAGTGAATGGAGACGGATGGATGACGGAGGTTCGATGCACTTCTGTGATAGCCAGAGTTCTCTTTACCACTACTTTCAGAATAGTTCAGGGGTTCATCCAGCTTTCTGTCAGAACAATGTGTGTCACAGAGCTTTGAGACGTCGACCTCTTGACAGTCATGTCTCTTGGTGTGGCAGGTCCAGGAGACTGAGTTTCGGCGTCATGTCGGCGGGTTCTCTGGTGTACACGACGGCGGGATCCGCACAGTACACTGCTCGGCAGTTGGACTACATCGCTCAAGTCTTCCGCGAGATGTTGCGTGTACGACAGTTGACACTGCAGGTGCGTCTTCTAACGCCTCGGCTGTCTAGCTGCATGCAGGACGTCCCAGCAAAAACATTATCATCAGCAGTAGTAGTATTAGTATTATTAGTAGTAGTAGCAGCAATAGTAGTCAGGCTTAACCTAAGGTATACGGATTTCTGTCTATATATGAAATATTTCTTAGTCGATTTGCATGAAATTTGGTATAAACAGTACTCACGTAATGCCGTTTTCATTTTCGAGTTTCATAAAAATGAGGACAGTGAAAACTGTGTTTTATCTCGTGTCATCAAAGGAAATTTCTCATATTTTCTACATGTTTCTTTCCTGTTTAGATAAGATTCGGCTACAGGAAATTCCCCTAAAAACTTACTGAGTCCTTTTAAGTTTTTGGAAAATCCGTTCAGTGGAAGCCACGCTTTGTTTGCGGGCTTAAGTCAATTTGTGTCTATATTTTTCACGTTTATTGTCCGATTTTTGTGAAATTTGGTATAAAAGATGTGTTGAACTTCTGTAAGTTTCGTGCAAATCGGCCAGGCAAGGCCGCACGTTTCTTATGGGAGTAAATTCAATTCCATTTACGCGTGTACCTTTGAACAGTACGACATTTTGAAAGTAAAGAACGCCTGTGTACTACGTCACGGAGTGCACCATTTTCTGTCTTATCCTTTTGGTAAAGTTTTCGCTGTAATTTTGTAACATTATATCATATAATTTTAGAATCAGAACTCTTCAGTTTGGTTCCAAGGCCCTCTACGCACCTCGCCTACAACCGTCCAGCAGGAAGACCCCGTGGAAGACCTTATATACATTCTGTCAGCTATCCTCGAGCAAGCAAAGGAACTGACCTTGGGGGAAATGGGCACTGCTCCTGCGGGGACATTCATTGCCCACTCAGTGAATTCCAGAAGAAGGACTGCCGCTAGAAAGGGCTCCCGAGGGAACTTAGGAACTAAAGTCTCTAGTAAGAACAAACTAAAAGACAAATTCGATTCATCGGTTATGTTACTAGTCGATTCTGTTCGTCGAGATGTCGATACTTCTAGCGCAGATCTGTCAGATGATTCAGTGTTGGTCCGGCATGTTTTGAAGTGGTTATACAGGGGCATGGACGAAGACAGAAGACATCTTGCTCCAGTTCTGCGTCCGTATCTTAACTCCTTGTTTGCTGCGTCACACGCAAACGGCTGGCATCTCGAGGAATGGAGAAGAAGACTGTCGGATAACGGGGAAGAGATGCGGGTGTTGGGCTCTTACTGTAAGCTGGTTACAGGGTCAGATGTCAGCCCCACCGGAGCCTTGCTTGACGCTGTCACTAAGGGCTGGATGTGGGCCGAGAACATGTTAGACGTCTCCGAATATCTAGTGCGGTCAGAAGCCACTGGACAACCGGAAGTGGGACTGCAGATTGTGTTGACTCTAGCGGAAGGGGAGGTCACCAGACACAACATTTCTGTCCCGTCTTCGCGAGATGAAGCAATTCAACTGCCTGAAAGCAGATATTCGACTTTCAGTAGTACAAAATCGACGTACAGTCGATGTACTGGAACTATGAATGCAAAGAAAGCCTCTTCGTTGAGGGCGACATCTGCTGCATTGCCGATATTGTTATCGCTGCATCCAGGCAACTGCATCGCGCAAGGTAAGCGCTTTTAATCTACCTTACACAGAGTGTGATGGTGCGGAATGGATTCAGCTGGTTTAGGACAGGGATCAGAACACCGTAACGAATTTCGGTTTTTATAAAATGCGGGAAATTTATTTACAAAATGAGGAAATATTTGGTTCTTAACAAGAAATGTGTTCTATTTAATCTTTAGTCGCAGCTTTTCAATGCCGTACACTAGGGGGACGCTCAACACGTAGCTCGCGTGCAACATGTTGCCCGCGACACAGTGATGTTTTTACCTGCGGAGATACTGAGATACAGAAAACGTCTTTTAATCCTTTCTCTCGTAAAGCCGAAATAGAAAGCCGAAGCAGTTTTGAAACCTGTGAGCTGTTTTTTTTATGGAGACATACGTTACTTACTAATTCGTTTTGTAAAAATGTTCAAAAAATAGCGACACCCTAGCCTACGTTGGGAATTGTATTTTTTATGGAGACATACGTTACTTAGTAATTCGTTTTGTAAAAATGTTCAAAAAATAGCGACACCCTAGCCTACGTTGGGAATTGTATTTTTTATGGAGACATACGTTACTTACTAATTCGTTTTGTAAAAATGTTCAAAAAATAGCGACACCGTAGCCTACGTTGGGAATTGTATTTTTTTACAGATTTTTCCTATTATCAGTGTATTATTTACTGTACATAATGCGTAGAAAAGTATGAAGGTAAAAATTACAATATTATATATATATATATAGACGAACTCTGTTATAACGCCATGAAAGGGACTGAATATTTTGTGTCGTTATAAACAAGTGTTGGCCCGAAACGTCGATAATTAACTACCTATCTACGCTGTGTAACATCCCACAAGAGCAAAGGTCTCCGTTACAAATCTGTTAGCACTTTACGAAACCTTTAACATTTAACTGCATAAAATACAGTAAGAGCGGTTAATAACCCGTGATTACTGATGACGTGTAATTAGATGTTATGGTAGCTGTATGCGACTGTACTTTGTTACAGTTCAGGTGTCCACCTGGCTGCAGAACTGCCCCTCGTAATGAAGTCTAAAGGCACTACAGTGCACTGTTTGCTGCCGACATCGCTATATATATACAGCAGGGTCTTCTTGAAAATCTGGTTGTGGCTTACACAGTTAAGAGATTGTGTGGTGATGGGTTTATGGAATTTATATCCGGCGTCTGAAGAGTAAAATATTAAAAATATTAAAAAATTAAAATCACAACGTTTCGGAAGCTGGCTCTGCTTCCGTCCTCAGGTGAATGGAGGGGGAGAAGAGAAGAATACCTACTCTGCTGGGCTCCTTAGACAGAGCTAGCCTCCATATGATTTTAACTTTTTAATATTTTTAATATTTTACTCTTCGGACGATGGATAAAGTCCATAAACCCATCACCACACAATATTATACACCGTCGCCAAAACCTTTTAAAATTTGGTTAAGAAATTATTCGTCTGTTATGCAACCCGAAAGTTCTTTCCGCCCCTAACCAAAACCACACGTATTCAGTTCGAATCCTCACATACCATTTATTTACGATATATTTTTATTATTCTCCCTTCTACTCCTAGTTTTATCAAGTCACTTCTTCTCTTCAGATTTTTTTTAAAAACTGTACATATTCATCACGTCTTCCACGCGTGCTGCATGCTCTGACAACCGCATTGTGTTTGATTTATTCATTCTAGTAATATTTGATGACAAGTACAATTTGTTTTATTCCTAATTACGAAATTTCTCCACCGTTGGTTTATTTACTCTTGTGTAATACAGCTTATTATCTGTGCCTTTTATAATCAAAGTTGGTAGCTGCTTTTGAACTTATGAATTAAGTAGGAATTCTATTTCCTCTCTTTCCTCTCAAAGATAATTCAGAATAATTAAAAGGGCCTCAATACGAATGGAATTTCACATCAATTTTGTACATGGCCTGAAGGAGATTTCTTGGTGGTTCCCTCGCCGGAAATTTTACAAGAGTTTCAAGAAACTGCGAATGTTTCTCGAAACTTGGTAAAGCTGGCTTCCTGCTGTCAAAGGTTAGAAAGATTTTCTGATAATTAATGTAATAAAAGAGGGAGAAATTTTAAAGTGCCTTATCCTTTATCGAGTGGAGCTTTGAGAAATGCCTGGTATGAAGGTGCCTGTCCTCACAGTACCTTTGTCAAAGCTTATACAAAGTGGAGGTTCGTGTGGCTTCTGTACACACAGGCAGATATGGACACCAAATTTCGTGCATGCGGAGGTACTGAGTTAGAGAAAACGTCTTTTAGCCCTTTCTCTGGTAAAGCCGAAATAGAAAGTCGAAACAATTTTGAAAACATATGAGCTGCTTATTTATGGAGGCATATATTACATTACTAATTAATTTTGTAAAAATGTTCAAAAAATAGCGACACCCTAGCCTAGGTTGGGAATTGTATTTTTTTACAATTTTTATAATATTATTATATATATACATACACACATTCGAACTCGGTTATAACGTCTTGAAAGGGACTGAATATTTTGTGTCGTTATAAACGAGTAGTATAATACAAAAACACTAATCACCAACAGATGCACAAAGAGAGTTTTATCATCAATCGTAACACACTCCTACGTGTTTCGACCCTGCTGGGTCATCTTCAGGAAATACTTTTTTGTTATCTTTACACTAAGGTTGCACTTTATAGTTGAGTGAGAATGTGCTGTTGACTGTGTACTGCGTTGTTTTTGGATGTGTGAACTCTCTGCGGTCCGGGCCTGCACTGCAGTACACAGTCAACAGCACATTCTCACTCAACTATAAAGTGCAACCTTAGTGTAAAGATAACAAAAAAGTTCTCCCTGAAGATGACCCAGCAGGGTCGAAACATGTAGGAGTGTGTTACGATTGATGATAAAACTCTCTTTGTGCATTTGTTGGTGATTAGTATTTTTGTATAATATAGTGCACGGACATGGAACACATTAAATTAGAGTAGTGTAACGTTACGGTTAACACTGAGGAATTAATTGGTACCATAGAGTATCTGACTCTATAGGCGAGATGTCGTATAAACCGATGTCGTTATAAGCGGGTTAGACTTTGCTTATTCATTTCCCATTCTGTGTACTGAATTTAACGTTGCCCGTACGCACACCTCATTTTTGCTGAAGTTGCCCGCACCGCATGAAAGTTTAGCAGGCGTGTCCTCACAGAAACCAAAGTTGGCCGTGCCTTGGCTCAGTTGGCTAGTCACCGGCCTTCACCGCGGAGTCTCGGGTTCGACTGTAGGCTAAGCTGTTTGGGGACTGTGGTAAACAAAGTCGCAGTGGTTTTTCCCTGATATGAACGCCATTCAATTAGTGCATAACCAAACTCTGTAGTTAATAGTCTTCAAGTGCACCTGAAAACTGCTTTCGAAACGTCATGTCTTTGTCATCAGTGACGATGGAAGAAGTTCGAGAACACATCAGCGATACCTCACATGTCACACCCCTGTCTAAGAATTGGAGTGTATGTATTTTGTGTCGTGTGTTCTGCTTCACAGGACGTTTATTTAACCTTTTAAAGCCTAGCGGTGACTTTACATATCACCAGGTTTAACATTAAAAAATTCTACGTGGTGCCCACATTGCGTTTATGTGTTTTGTACGGATCTCAGAACAAACAGCAACTTTTGCCTTATAAAACATTAAGAGATCGGTTTTTATAACCGAAGTGGAGAGTGTTTACAGCGCGGTACGCACTTGAGTCCTTATATAAAACAGATACGCTTCGTCTTTAACCTTTTAAAACCTAGCGGTAACTTTACATACCACCAGGTTTAATATTAAAAAATTCTACGTGGTGCCCACATTGTGTTTATGTGTTTTGTACGGATCTCAGAACAAACAGCAACTTTTGCCTTATAAAACATTAAGAGACTGGTTTTTATAACCGAAGTGGAGAGTGTTTACAGCGCGGTACGCACCTGAGTCCTTATATAAAACAGATACGCTTCGTGTTTAAAGGGTTATAACTAATTCTTTACACCACTGCTAACATTCGTACATCACAGAGTGTACCGTGTGCAGACACACAGAACACACGCAGCTGCCTAGTTACCATAGTGATGGTGTTGTGTTGCAGGAGTGTGGAACTGTCCCTCGGTGAGTAGAACTGCGTATCAGCCCCCACACTGCAGGCTAAGAGACGCCAGTCCCCTGACCATACTATTGGACTCCCGGCGGCGCTACGGACATCAGAGAGGAACTGGCGACATCGTCCTTGCACTCGTGTCATTGCAGAAGTTCTCTGTACGTATTTGTTTGAGACAAGCCTGGTAAAATGTGCTTACTGGAAAAGCCTAGGGGATTAGTGCAGAATCTGTTCAGAATCGTACACTTTGCGGTTTGTTCAGGAGGTACACACTTTCGGTGAATATATGGCCTTCTGGTATGTGATGCCTTGTAGCTTGATAGATATGTGTGGATGTTACAGAGACATTTCTTGCTTCCATCTTCAGGGTAGAAAACGTATTTTTCTTAAATTCCTTTAGTTGTTCCGTTGTACATCTTCTAGGCTTTTTAAGCACTACTTTTAAGTAATTTTGTTGTAGGACTATGATGCCTAATGGTAGTATGTTTTAAATGGACAAAAGTAGGGTATTTAAATTTCACAGTCATGCAGTAATGTTAAACGTACTGTATGCCGACGGACAGCATCGATACTGCGAGGTTTTGCTGTAGCACAGTAGAAGCAGGATGCCAGGCTCCAGGCTGTACCACATTACGTTCTAAAGTACAAAAGTAAAAGATTTGTCGAGAGCTGAATAAGACGTGGGGACTCACTAATGGCATCGTACAGACAGACACTTTGTTTAACCTTTTAAAGCCTAGCGGTAACTTTATGTACCATCAGGTTTAACATTAAAAAATTCTACGTGGTGCCCACATTGCGTTTATGTGTTTTGTATGGATCTCAGAACAAACAGCAACTTTTGCCTTATGAAACATTAAGAGACTGGTTTTTATAACCGAAGTGGAGAGTGTTTACAGCGCGGTACGCACTGAGTCCTTATATAAAACAGATACGCTTCGTCTTTAACCTTTTAAAGCCTAGCGGTAACTTTACATACCACCAGGTTTAAGATTTAAAATATTCTACGTGGTGCCCACATTGCGTTTATGTGTTTTGTACGGATCTCAGAACAAACAGCAACTTTTGCCTTATAAAACATTAAGAGACTGGTTTTTATAACCGAAGTTGATAGTTTTTACAGCGCGGTACGCGCCGAGTCCTTATATAAAACAGATGCGTCTCGTCTTTAACCTTTTAAAGCCTAGCGGTAACTTTACGTACCACCAGGTTTAACATTAAAAAATTCTACGTGGTGCCCACATTGCGTTTATGTGTTTTGTACGGATCTCAGAACAAACAGCAACTTTTGCCTTATAAAACATTAAGAGATTGGTTTTTATAACCGAAGTGGAGTGTTTACAGCGCGGTACGGACTGAGTCCTTATATAAAACAGATACGCTTTGTCTTTAAAAGGTTAAATACATAACAATCCGTACTTCCAAAAGAAACAGCAATTTTTGGGTTTCACTAGGAATTCAGTGCGTCTTTGTACGCCAGTTATCGCGTTATTACATTATATTATGGCAGAGCATAACAATTTTAAAGCCAATTCCGGTGGCCGTGCTGTCTAAGGCGTAGTTCTGCTACCGCTTGGCGGCTGGGATTGCGGGTTCGAATCCCGCCGAGGGAATGGGTGTTCGTCTCTTGTGTTCGTTGTGTTTTGGGTAGCTAGCGGCCCCTGCGACGGGCTGATCACTCGTCTAGAGGAGTCCTGCCGGTTGTGTGTGTGTGTCTAACTGTCTGTGATCTAGGAACCTAGACAATGAGGCAGCCTAGGCCGGACTTGGGCTGTAGCACCGCAGAGAAAAGTGACACGTTTGAGCTGGGTTTTTAATTTGTATTATACTGGCTTTAACATTAGAGAAAAAACGCAGAAGATTTAGTAATTGGTAGTAAGGAGATTGGTCTAGAAGTAAATATTGAGAAAACTAAGTACATGGTCATGTCTCGAAATCAGAATGCAGGACAAAATCACAACATAATGATGGATAGTACATCCTTTTGAAAGGGCGGAAGAATTCAAATATTTGGGAGCAACCCTAATGAATAGAAACTCCATTCATGATGAAATTAAGAGCAGATTGAAGTCGGGGAATGCTTGCTATCATTCGGTGCAGAATCTTTTGTCTTCCAGTTTGCTATCCAAAAACACAAAGATTAGGGTATACAGAACTGTAGGTTTATCTGTTGTTTTGTATGGGTGTGAAACCACACTGAGGGAGGAACAAAGACTGAGGGTGTTCGAGAATAGGGTGCTGAGGAGGATATTTGGGCCTAAGAGGGACGAGGCGACAGGGGAGTGGAGAAGACTACATAAAGAGGAACTTAATGACCTGTACTCATCACCAAATATTATTCGGGTAATCAAATCGAGAAGAATGAGATGGGCGGGGCATGTAGCACGTATTGGGGGAAAAAAGAGGTGCATACAGGATTTTGGTGGGGAGAGACCTGAGGGAAGGCGACGACTTGGGAGACCCAAGCGTAGATGGGGGTAATATTAAAATGGATCTTCGAGAAGTGGGATGTGGGCATGAACTGGATTGAGGTGGCTCAGGATAGGGACAGGTGACGGGCTCTTGTGAATGCGGTAATGAACCTCCGGGTTCCATAAAATGTGGGAAATTTCTTGACTAGCTGAGAAACTGTTAGCTTCTCAAGAAGGTCTCTGTTCCATGAAGTTAGTTAGTTATTTATTTAGTTAGTTAGTTAGTTAGTCAGTTAGATAGATAGATAATTAATTAGTTAGTCAGTCAGTAAGTCAGTTAGATAGTTAGTTAGTTAGTCAGTCAGTCAGTCAGTCAGTCAGTCAGTCAGTCAGTTAGATAGTTAGTTAGTCAGTCAGTCAGTTAGATAGTTAGTTAGTCAGTCAGTTAGATAGATAGATAGATAAGTAGATAGATAGATAGATAGATAGATAGATAGATAGATAGCTAGCTAGATAAATAGATAGGTAGTTAGTTAGTTAGTTAGTTAGTTAGTTAGTTAGTTAGACATTGGAGAGATCTTCATTGTGTCCACGCAGACTGTCTTATGTTTTTCTTTTGCGTGTCGCAATAAACAGACGTTGTTTTTCTTATAGCATTAATCAGTCGGTCCGTCTAACGAAGGCAGGATTTTTATATCCGAGGTAATTTGTAGAACCGCGTAGTGTGATATAAATTGACCAACATATCTTTAAAAACCTGCTGAATACATCTTCAGGGTCCCTGAACATGGCGACAGGTTCTTCCGAAACGTCGGTGTTTTTCTACCTGATTACACGACGTCATTTGCGAGACGACAGTAAACTTCAGATTAGTTCCAAATTTGTGGGCTCCGTACTGTCATTGTGTTAGCAGTCCAATCGAATTTGGTCTTGGACTGTGCCTACACCCCACATTTGCGACACACCCGGTGGAATTAATTGAGGTAGTTTTAAATAAGCAATTTAGTGTCTGGTACAGAAACAGAGGCGTCGGATTGCGCGGCGTCGTCTCATGATTAATTCTTCAACACGACGGTAAATCTTGAAACACACACAGATTACCCATTATTAATATAATAGTGAAATAATATCTTATGTACCGAATGATTATTTGTCAGAGTACATACACGTGTGGAAATATTTCACAGAGTTACATAAACCGATCAAAGACAGCGGGGTTTAACCCCTTAAAGACGAAGCATATCTGTTTTATACAAGGACTCAGTGCGTACCGCGCTGTAAACACTCTCCACTTCGGTTATAAAAACCAGTCTCTTAATGTTTTATAAGGCAAAAGTTGCTGTTTGTTCTGAGATCCGTACAAAACACGTAAACGCAATGTGGGCACCACGTAGAATTTTTTAATGTTAAACCTGGTGGTACGTAAAGTTACCGCTAGGCTTTAAACGGTTAAATCGTAACTATTGCCCAGGACGGAGGGGATTTAAATGTAAATTATTCTTAAGTTCGTAATAATAATAATAATAATAATAATAATAATAATAATAATAATAGCAGAAATACAGCGCATGTGGAATATAAAAACAAAGGTGTTGCCAGTTATGTAATAGGAGCAACTGGAACCATTTCAAAATCCTTCAGAAAATACTTGAGCAGCGTACCGGGAAAGCACGATATCAAGGAACTGCAGAAAACAGCTGTACTGGGCACAGCACACACACTGCGGGAAGTGCTAATGTAGAAGCACAAAAGAGTTTAATATTGCAGACAGCGCTATATGCACCATTAACAGTACGCGCGGGATAGCTGCGGCACTGTGTACCCTAGAAACGTGGTTTGTTTCAGGCATATAGGTGTGAATACCCTGCGTAAAGGGGATGATGTAATAATAATAACAACAACAATAATAATAATAATAATAATAAACGTGAAATTTTGTATTCCCAAAGCGGTGTTGACGAATATTTAATTCTTCGAGGATGATAGGTCATGTAGGTTGCTCAGTAAGGTAGTTATCGACGTTTCGAGGAGTGCCATCGTGTTCAAGGTCAAGCAGTTGACGAACTATCATGTACCGGAGTACTAGAATATTCGAGTCCAATGTGTTATGTTTACTGATGTCTTGCTTTATCGACAATAGAACAAATGGAAAGTGTCTAGCAATGGTTATTGGGAAACAGGAATGATACATCTTTCCGTAATTAAACAATATGTCATGAAGGGAAGAACTGGCGTTGGAGTGTAGACGTAGAGATCTGCGCCTTTTTAAACCCGGCAGTAGATAAAATTCCGTGGTGAGCTTCAAATCCAAGCCTCTTTATCCTCGGGGAAAGGCTACGTTACTTGCCTCCTTGCATGTTGCGCTCCAGACCTGTCTCGATGCGGTCGTAAAGACAAATGATCTTGCGCTGCCGAAATTCAACTTCAGTCCATCTGTGACCAGTAACTCCTGATTGCAACTTTAATGTTAACTATTGTTCTAGTTGTGTTATCTGGGAAACCACTTGGCTTCTGTTCGTAATTTTATACTGACTGATCTATGATTTAAAAAGGAGAGAACATTTCAGCTTTCTTTTTCCCCCCTAAAATTTTCTCGTTATACGTCGTGGATTATAAGGAGCCAAAGGCTCCATCTTTGTCCCTTTCTGCCTACTGCAAAGCAAAGTTAGACGGTAGTATGGCATGACACACATACAATAAGGGTAGGAAAGTTGATTAACTTTGCTCATCTGTTAGCTTAACCTTTTAAAGCCTAGCGGTAAATTTACATACCACCAGGTTTAACATTAAAAAATTCTACGTGGTGCCCACATTGCGNTAAAACAGATACGCTTCGTCTTTAACCTTTTAAAGCCTAGCGGTTACTTTACGTACCGCCAGGTTTAACATTAAAAAGTTCTACGTGGTGCCCACATTGCGTTTATGTGTTTTGTACGGATCTCAGAACAAACAGCAACTTTTGCTTTATAAAACATTAAGAGACTGGTTTTTATAACCGAAGTTGAGAGTGTTTACAGCGCGGTACGCACTGAGTCCTTATATAAAACAGATACGCTTCGTCTTTAAAGGGTTAATTCGAGAGATGTATGTATATAGTGCAATGTAATAAAGTGAAATTTCTTTATTAGAATGTGGTTTGTTACTTTACATTAACCCGTGCCTCTCTAACACCAGGTTCTTGCGGCGCACAGATTTCTTAAATACAAACGTATTTACATCTGTCTATTCTCTCATTTTTTTACTCAGTACCTATTTACATCTCTCTACTCTCTCATTTTGCGTTGATAAAGCATTTTGCTTATAGGTAGGGCGTATCGCTTACAGGAGTAACAGACAAGAAAAACGCAATAGGCAGACAGATATTATTTAGGGGATAAGTTGATGTGCAATGGCAAAACTGGAGGGAAATTCTCCCTTAAAATAACAAGTCTGTAGTGTATTTCGCCACTGAGAGTGCAGCGTGTCACAAAATGGTGCAGAGGGATCAAAGGTAATCGAATGGACATCCGTTATAATAATGTTACTGCTTTGCTCAGCACAACGGGGGCGGGGATGAATGCAGCACGATTAGAGGGACCAGTTTTGGAAAACCGAAGCAACAGGGGGAAGACCGCCGATTACGCTATAACGAGTAAGTGGAAATGGCTCTTCGTAAATCTTTGCGAAAGCAACAGATTTGTTCTTTCGGCTACGGAAGTTTTAAACTCGATGCGAATATGGGAAAAATTATTCAGTTGTGTCCGAGTTTATGTTGAAAGTTGTCTAATGACATTTCAGTGGAGTAAATTAATTGTGTTTAACCGTGTAATGCCTCGGCCATTCCCGTTGTGTAACCCCAGGGTACATTACTTACTGAACATAGTTCTTGATACAAAATACAGGGGGGCTGCCGCTCACAAAATTTGTTCTGTTTTTTGTGGTGATGGTTTTATGGACTTTAGCCATCGTCCGAGAGTAAAATATTAAAAATTAAAATCACGACGTTTCGGAAGCTGGCTCTGCTTCCGTCCTCAAGTGAATGGAGGGGTTGAACAGAAGAACACATTCTGTTGGGCCCCTTAGACAGAGCTAGCCTCCATCACTGGACCAGTGATGGAGGCTAGCTCCCCCTCCGTTCACCTGTGACGGAAGCAGAGTCAGCTTCCGAAACGTCGTGATTTTAATTTTTAATATTTTACTTTTCGGACGATGGATAAAGTCCATAGAACCATCACCACATAATATTTTACACCATCGTCAAAACCTTTTAGAATTTGTTTTGTTTTCTTCTATAAATTTTTACCAGCACTGTCGTTCTACGCAGATCATACGCCACGAGGAAATCATCGCACTGTACACTCGAGGTATTTACTTTTTGCTTTATTTCAGGTTTTGCAGGAAGTTTGTGCCCTTCTTCCAGACGATGAAAGGGTCCAAATTCTGGATGCTATAAGAAAGTTATCGAAGGAAACACGTCGCGCAGCTACTACCAGGAGGGCTCGTGCATCCACTTTGCATCCCAACAAAGTAGCCAGCATCACCAATCGCACTGCGAAAAATGTCAAGAAAAAATCTCACAATCTTGACTGCAAACTTCCACAGATTTATCGTCCAAAGGAGGAAGTCATTTCGTGTACGTCAGAAACAACAGTAGAAGTTGATAAAGAAGATGCCATTCTTGCCTTAAAACAACAACAAAATATTGCTAAAAGGGAGAAAGAACTTACGCAACAGCTTGATAAAATTAAGGCAGACAGTACGCTGTTGGGTACGTGCCGGGCTCTTAGGTCTCAGTTTGGGGCTGCAAGACACAATTTCTTAGGTGGAGCATCTGCTTATAACGGATCATTATTTCTGGATCCGGGTCAATCTCTGCCCTTTATAAGAGAAACTTCATTAACCCCACATTTCAGTCCGTTCGGTAATTCTTCGTATGAAGGAATACATAAATGTAACGTGGCACTGCTACAGCTTACAGAAGACAAACAGTTGAAGTTGGCTACACCTTCAAATGCTTTGATGCGCCCAACCGTTCAGGTTGACGTATTTGCGGGCAAGGCCGTCAGCAGGAAAAGGGACATTGTGACGAAACTGTGAGTTCACGGCTTGTGACTCAACACCTGCACGGCTTAAAACGTATACATATATTCGCTGCTTATGTTTTTGCTTACCCTGGATTCTCCAAGTACAGCCCGCTTATACAAACACTTTTAACGTGTGATATTTAGCCGTAGTTAACCGATTGCCATGTTCTGTGTGAGGTACGCGCGGAAGCCGAAGAAACAGTTGAGCGCGACTGTGTTCTCTGTGAGATACATGCTGAAGCCGAAGAAACAGTTGGGCGTGATTTGTTCTCTGTGAGGTACGCGCTGAGGCGGAAGAAACTGCTGAGTATGACTGTGTTCTCTGTGGGGTACGCGCTGAGGCCGAAGAAACATTTGAGCATGACTATGTTCCCTGTGAGTTACATGCTGAGGCCGAAGAAGCAGTTGACTATAAGTGTGTTCTTTGTGAGGTAAGTGCTGAGGCTGAACAGTTCAGCATGACTGTGTTCTCTGTGGGGTAAGCGCTGAGGCTCCATAGAGTTAAACATACAGCGCGTAATACGACATAACACAACCAGATGGCAATACTCACACGGGTGATAACAAGGCTTAGTTTGCTTTAAGAGCGTACCAACAACAGTTGAAAAAGTACGTGGATTAGCGAGCGAATTTTTGGCGGCTTAACCGTATGACGAGAGCGTGGGTAGTGTATCTTACGCAGAGGGTAACCCTTTAAAGACGAAGCGTATCTGTTTTATATAAGGACTCAGTGCGTACCGCGCTGTAAACACTCTCCACTTCGGTTATAAAAACCAGTCTCTTAATATTTTATAAGGCAAAAGTTGCTGTTTGTTCTGAGATCCGTACAAAACACATAAACGCAATGTGGGCACCACGTAAAATTTTTTAATGTTAAACGTGGTGGTACGTAAAGTTACCGCTAGGCTTTAAAAGGTTAAGAATGAGTGGAGCTGCAAGTCTACTTATTTTACGTGCGTTCATGGCGTGTAAAAGGACAGCTTTACGTTACTTTTCATTTGCAAGGGATGAGATCTCAATTCTTTAATGTTTCCACATTTAATAAAACGTTTTATGTGAAAAGTCTACCTGCGTAAAATATAACCTTCATAACATTACGCGTACGCTAGAGGGCAGAGAGAGTTTTTTTATCTTCTCAACTTTATATTCTATATAGAAGGAAAGTGGGTGTTTGAAGCGTGGCTTTACTAGGCAGAATGTATGAAGCATGATGCAATATTGCTGTACCTCTACACGGCCGAAAGTTTTGCAAACCAAGATTTAGACGATGTAAAAATTCGGTAGCTGCAGTGGAAGTTACAAGCTGTTAGAAGTTTTATTCCCTCGAACTTTAGAAGTAAAATATTCGAGAATTCTAAAGTTTTAAATCCTCTTGCCTGTCATTTTCGGAGACCTGTGCTGCAAAGAAAGGTAGAAATGGGAGGAACGGTAAGAAAACAGTTGTCTGAACGGGAACGGTGTGACACTGCTAGCGTATCTGAATTTTTAAACATTAATTTATATTATGATCCACGTCAGTGTTACTACAAACGGAAACTTAATTATGATTTCCTTCAGCTTCACGTTCCAGCCAACTTATCTCTGGAAAAAATCTGTAGGAAAATGTTTAACAGATGGCTTAATGTTGGAACTTTAAGTGTCTTTGTGCGTGGAAATTCTTTATTTTCTTTTTGGTATGCATTTAGGAGTAACGGACGATGCTTCATCACTAAAGTGGTTAGATCGTAGAGGGGCAGGTCGCACATGTGGGGAAGAAGAAAAATGCGTAAGGGGGTTTGGTGGTAAAACCGGAAGGAAAGACAGAGCTTCAAGAACCTAGGCGTAGTTAGAAGGATAACATTAATAGTGATTTGTATATTGCCGTCAAACTCAACAATTGTTATTATATTCAACAATGTATGCTACATGTTTGGGCCTATAAGAGTATCTTCAGGAATGAATTTTACAATATTCGTAACATTGGAGTCGACACGCGGTGGCGCCGTTGGTTGAGGCACTACGCAGCAAGCTGAAAGGCCACGGGTTCGATTCCCGATTGGAATTTTTCATTGACATAATCCTTCCGGCTGCACTGTGGCCCTGGGTTCGACTCAGCCTCTAACAGAAATGAGTATCAGGAATATTTCATGGGGTAAAGGCGGCCGGTGCGTAAGGCTGACAACCTTACAACCTTCATGTGCCGATTGTCTTGAAATCTCGGAGCCTTAACCTCTTCTAACACTCAGGGCCTGTCCAGGCCTGTAATGGGGTTGCTTCACCTTTACCTCTACCATAATATTGGAATATTACGTCCTTCGTATTTTGTTTTTGTCGTTAAAATCATACTGCATTTTTGAAATAACTGTTAAAATATTTTTTCTCAAAGCATATTCCGTTTGACTGGTTTGAATATTTAGTTTCTTGAAGTTTTTACGTTTATCTGTGTGCATACGTTCTCTAGAAACCGATGCGTTCTACGTGTGTGATTTCTTATTACTTTCTGACGTTCAGTGTTCATTTTTCCATGCGTCGCGATATTATTACGCTTTAGGCATGTTTTTCGTCAAAATTGGATAATATTAAAATGGAAGACTTTAACTGGATTTATGTGGTTCTGGAAAGACACAATTGGCGGGCTGTTGTGAATATGGTAATGAAACTTCAGGTTCCACAAAATGCGGGGAATTTTTTGACTAGCTGAGCAACTGTCAGCTTCTTAAGAGGGACTGCTTTGTTTAGTTGGTCAACGATCTGATTTGTCCTATTTTGTTGTTTCTGTGTTGTTTCTGAATGTGTTTTTCAGGTCCCCGTTTTTAAGTTTTTCTGTCGTCAGTTGTTTGTTTGTGTGTGTGTGTGTGTGTGTGTGTGTGTGTGAAGGCGAAGAAGTCTCTCCTTCTACCTGGAATCAAATCGCTGTCTCCCAGCTGTAGGGAGTTACTTTTTCCTGCTTCCCATATTTTTTCCACAATAAAACACCCTTTTTGTTACACCCTGTAGATATGTACTAACTATAAATCAGCTTATACGAGTGTGCTGTGGCATACTAATTAGGCGCATCATATATCTGACAGGAAAAACTATGTTTGTAAAGTAATATAGAAGCAAGAACATAGATATGCCTCCTATAATCCGTTAGCCATTTAAAAAAAAGACTTCGAAATTCACACATACTCTCTCTCTCTTTCTTTGTTAGTTTGACCTCTTCTACTTTCTTATTGTGGGTGCAGAGGGTAATTGTTGCACGTGATCACACTCAGACACGCCACATTCGGTAAGACTCCTCTGGACGAGTGATCAGCCCAACGTTGAAACCTCTACCTGACAACACACAACACTCATTAGAGACATCCATGCCCCCGGCGGGATTCGAACCCGCAATCCCAGCAAGCGAACGGTGGCACATCCACGCCTTAGATCGCTCGGCCACCGGGATCGGCGTCCGTATATTCAAAAGACAAAAGTTTGTGTCACATTTTGTTGATAAATTCGGCGAACTATGGCATAATTGATATTTTGGTTAATTGTCATCCTATTGATATGTTTGAATTGAAAAACTCAAATTGAATTTTACAGCAACTCGCAAGTAAGAGGCAAATTAAGAATTTGTTTCACACTGACGTGAGTTCCATGTCTTGTTTTACTGAAGTTCGTAGAACTGGCTTTAATTAGATTCGTGTTTCAGTTACTTAACCAATATTTCGTCTTTAGGACGTCCCATATATAACACCCACCGATCTGCATTATAATGCACTGTTATGTATTCCATTGTAATTTATTCTCTGCGCGTCTTTCATCGAATTTACTCTGAAACCCCCAGTCCTTCCTCGCGTGTCTAATTTCAATAGAATATTCATTCTTCTCTGGTCTCCACTGCCAAAGCCATTCATGTTTCAACAAGCCATCTTTCCGTTACATCTGTGACATTCCTAATGGACTTGTGTACATTCTGCTACAAAATAGAACATTCTCAGAACAAGATATTTCGAAGACTGGCTGTGTCTCCATTTTCAGGCAAGACAGCGTATAAAATTCAGCTTCGTACATTAGGTAAAATGAAACATTACCACACTGTTGAGTGTGATCAGCTTTGACTGACGGATGACAGTGAGGCGTTATTTTAACTGAAGAAGGAGCCAGAACTTAAAACCGAAGCTTCATATTCGAAGAATGTTGCATTTTGATCATGCAGTTATGAAATTGTGCTCAGGATAGGGACGGTTGGTGGGCTTTTGTGAATGCGGTAATGAAACTTCGGGTTCCATGAAATGGGGGGGTTGTTGACTAGATGAGGAACTGTTAGCTTCTCAAGAAGGACTCTGCTCCATGGAGTTAGTGATCAAAGCCTAATCGGACTGCCGTAGTAGTAGTAGTAGTAGTAGTAGTAGTAGTAGTAGTAGCAGTAGCAGCTGTTGTTTTTGTCGCAAACCATTATTTTTACACTTAACAACTATGTTGAAATTTCGTCTGTGTCGTGTTTACGTCGTTTTGTTTTTGACCCAGATTTCTCAAGCTGCACCAACTTTGTCAATTTAGCAGTTTGTGTTTTTCCCTCTTTTATTTTCTACTTTATATTACGTAGTGCTATTCACTTATAATTATGCTTGTTTTCGTCCGTTATTTCAGTTTTATTTATACGTACTTTGCCTCTTATTGGGCATTTATATTCTCACATTTTCCTTTGAAATGTTTCTCTTCTTGTTTATTTTCTTCCCCTATTATTCTCTTTGTCTTCTGTTAATATTCTGTCCCACATTTTACTATTTTTACTCATACCCCGCTTGCCTGCCTTCATTTTATATTTTGCATTATCATTCCGCTTTCCGTTATTTCTCTCTACAGAGAGTAGATGATACTATAAAAACAGGGAAATAAATGTTGACAGTTGGACGTCTCCCAATTTACTGAGTGGGAAAGGGGTCAAGTTTTCTAAAACTGGGTGCTCAGAAACTGTGGTTGTGCTGTACAATAAAGGATTTTTCTTTAGTTCTGCGAATTTTAACCATACGCGTATATTTTACAATAAATCTGGAGCTCATAGCATCAGGTCTGACAAACCGTATCTTCCCACTGTAACATGTGGTAGCCAAAAAGTGGCTTTCTTTCGAGTCACTAAAAACATTAGCTTATCGGAAGTCTACAGTACACGGGGTGGAGAACTGTGCTGATATTTCTGCCCAAAAATAGATTTGATTATCCTTTCTGTAAGTAGGTTGATGCCGTTCGCAGCTAGGTTGATATTTCTGCCCAGAAATAGGGTGATGCTTCTGTTCAGAACTCGGTTGATATTTCTGCCCAGAAATAGGTTTATGGTTCTGGTTAAGTAAGTTGATGTTGTCCAGAACTAAATTGATATTTCTGCCCAGAAATAGGTTTATGGTTCTGGTTAAGTAAGTTGATGCTGTCCAGAACTATGTTGATATTTCGTTCATAGCTAGGTTGATGTTTATGTCCATAACTAGGTAGATAATGTTCGGGAGTAAGTCGATATTTCTGTCCAGAAATAGTTCGATAGTTCTTTTGAGGAATGGGTTGATGATGTTCAGAACTAGGTTCACATTTCTACCCAGAAATAGGTCGATGGTTCCGCCCGGAACTAGGCTGATGCTTCAGCTGAGAACTAGACTGAAGTTCCTCATTATCTGAGAGATCCAGGCGAATAATCAGCGGTGGCGCAGTTGGTTGAGGCACTGCGCTACAAACCGGAAGGTCGCGGGTTCGATTCCCGGTGGTGTGATTGGAATTTTTCGTTGACGTAATCCTTCCAGCCGCACTATGGGCCTGGGGTCGACTCAGCCTCTAACAGAAATGAGTACCAGGAATATTTCCTGGGGGGTAAAGGCGGCCGGTGCGTAGGGCTGACAACCTTACCACCTTCATGTGCCGATTGTCTTGAAATTCTGTGAGCCTCAACCTGCTGGAACCCTCAGGGCCTGTCCAGGCCTGTAATGGGACTGCATTATCTTTTCACTGCGCAGGATATTACTGTGATACAGACTCGGGAACTCCGTGCTGTGTGTATCGGGTTTCAGAAGAATATTTTTGTCGTCTGAGGCATTAGAAATGCTGTCGTAAGAAAAGCGCTCTGCAACTGTGCTTCGTCTAGACTGATGGCACTGTAAATATTGTCTTTCCTCTCCAAGACAGACGTAACATGTAACGAGGACGTTGTTCATTGGAAGTCTCACAGTTTAACCCTTTAAAGACGAAGCGTATATGTTTTTTATGAGGACTCAGTGCGTACCGCGCTGTAAACACTCTCCACTTCGGTTATAAAAACCAGTCTCTTAATGTTTTATAAGGCAAAAGTTGCTGTTTGTTCTGAGATCCGTACAAAACACATAAACGCAATGTGGGCACCACGTAGAATTTTTTAATGTTAAACCTGGTCGTATGTAAAGTTACCGCTAGGCTTTAAAAGGTTAAGGTGGCATTCGGTAGTTAAACAGACGCATTAACGCCCCTACACTGTGCCTACCTGAAGCGCAGTGTTCACTAAGGTGCCGGTATTTTGTCTCTGTGTGAAGGGACACCAAATTAGTGCATCGATTGATTGTCAGACCTGAAATTGGCGAACTGCGTCACATAGCCGTCTGTGGTTACAACTGTATCGTCTGTGGCAGAACCAATGGCTAAGCAATCACTAACGAAGCTAATTGGAGATACCTTGCTTCGAGGCATTTCGCGGTCGGTGTAATTAATCTTCTGAGTATATTGTTTTTAACAGAATCAGTTTGCTACGACAAGTTTGCTCTGTGTCAGAGGCTGGTCATTCATTTCCGTATCGGAGTTCCGTGCTTTGAATTTTACGTACGGGGATTACTGTAAAAATGAAGTTTTTTCAGTTGTGGTTTATTGCATGGCTTTCGGACCTCTGGCGGCTAAGGCTTATATCAAAGTATAACTGGATATTTGTAGTGTATACGTAATTTGAGGTCTTAAATACAAATACTGCTGTCTTCTGGGATGTGACGTCATAGCATGTGATAGAAATTTACCACAGTTTCGGAGGAATCTTCTGCGTTCTTCTTCAGAGTATTTGGATGCAGAGTTCTTGTAAGATGAAGAGGAAGGCAGCAGGTTATTTTGAAACTTTGGTAAATTTATTCAAGACCTCGTTACGTCACATCGTACAAAGGGTTCAACTGTGAGGTACGAACTGAATTTTATTGCAGAATTTTTGTGAAGTTAGCCCTTTAAAGACGAAGCGTATCTGTTTTATATAAGGACTCAGTGCGTACCGCGCTGTAAACACTCTCCACTTCGGTTATAAAAACCAGTCTCTTAATGTTTTATAAGGCAAAAGTTGCTGTTTGTTCTGAGATCCGTACAAAACACATAAACGCAATGTGGGCACCACGTAGAATTTTTTAATGTTAAACCTGGTGGTACGTAAAGTTACCGCTAGGCTTTAAAAGGTTAATATTCCTAAAAGGTAAAGCTATCCCTTGTAAGGGCCTGGACAGGCCCTGAGTGTTCCAGGAGGTTGAGGCTCCCCAAATTTCTAGACAATCGGCACATGAAGGTGGGAGGGTTGTCAATCCTATGCACCGGCCGCCTTTACCCTCCAGGAAGTTTTCCTGGTACTCATTTCTGTTAGAGGCTGAATCGACCCCAGGGCCTGAGTGCGGCCGGAAGGATTATGTCAATGAAAAATTCCAATGAATCTATTGGGAATCGATCACGCAGCCTTCCAGTTTGTAGCCCAGTGCCTCAACAAACTGCGCCACCGGGTGATGTTTCTAAAGATTAACCTTTTATCCCTCCCGCTAGCTGCTATGGTGTCGGACACGTGTTTTCTCTCGTCTAGCTCTTATGTGTAACGAAATAAGTCAGTAGGGGCTGTAGGACGCTAGAGAAGCAGAATTTCACAAAATATTAGTATTTTTACTTCAGATTTCTCCTACTGCACAAAACATTTTTAATTACATATTGTCACTCTGTGAGTATACATATCACTAAACTGTACGGCTGAAACCAACCAATTTTTGGCTGCAGTGTTTTACAACCACTTAAAATAGCTCCTTTCTATGTCAACATGTCCTTACTGCGTATGCAACCTGCATAGCTTCAAAGAACTAGCCATTGTATGTACAAGACCAGAACAAAAACACCTAAAACATATATGAAACTGTAGCCAGAAGAAAGGAAGGAAAGAGGTTACTAGAAAGACATAGGTGTAGGTGGGTGGAACGATGTGGAATGGATTTATGTGGCACAACACAGGGATCAGATAAAGGGTGCTATGCAGAAAAAAGTGAATGTGGATTTCAGGTTTCCGCCGAGATGTGGATTATATCTGCGTTCTTCTGGGACATTACACAGCGTTGAGTGGTAGTTTCGTACAGACGTTTCGGGACAACCTATCGGTACCATATTCAAGAGTCAAGAAGTGACTTGTTGACCTTTGAAAATGGGGCCGAACCTTGTCCCGAAACGTCGGTAGAGGATTACCATTCGACGCTGCGTAATGTCCCAGAAGAGCAAAAGTTCTCGAAGCAATGAACGTTTGTATTCCATAAAATGGCGAGAAATTTCTTAACCAGCTAAACGGCTGTTAGCTTCTCAAGATGGGCTCAGATCCACTGATCTCGTATTTATGTTTCCTTTGAAACTATTTTATCTCAGTTAGTGTCAGTAATGTTGGCTACCATAAGCGGTGAAGCAAAACAAACGGGAGCGAAAAATCTTTCTTCATTTTAATCGATTTTAGCCAAAATAAGAAAGTACCAGCGAAATTGATAAAACTCCATAATATGAAATTTTATAAAAATCCATTTAGCGAGTCTGCATTTGTTTCGCTGGTACAGACGGACAGGCACGTATAGACGCATCGTTCTCACAGGGTGTTCCCAAGGGTCCGAAGGCGTCTAAAGAGACGGTTAAGAAGTAATATGGTTAGTTGATACATAGTATTACGCGAAGTGTGAATTTTATTGTTATACGAGACAGGAAATGTACATAAAACGTAACACAGAGGCGCGTTCGCGTAACCACTGTTACCGTAGAAAAGCAATAAGTATTAAATGTTCTGGCTGTGTGTCTGTAGCCTTAGTTATCCCGCATGCAAAGCGCATGCGCCGTATTATATTGCCATCTGTGGCCTGTCCGGCTGTACCATATTTTTCCACATTATCTCATAAACGGCACGATTTTCGGAAAAAAGTTGTTAAACCTTTTAAAGCCTAGCGGTAACTTTACGTACCACGAGGTTTAACATTAAAAAATTCTACGTGGTGCCCACATTGCGTTTATGTGTTTTGTACGGATCTCAGAACAAACAGCAACTTTTGCCTTATACAACATTAAGAGACTGGTTTTTATAACAGAGGTGGAGAGTGTTTACAGCGCGGTACGCGCTGAATCCTTGTATAAAAACGAACACAGTTCGTCTTTCAAGGGTTAACGTAGGGTGTGTTTTGATTTCTCTCCATCCTTTGTCTGAAACATTTCTCATTGTAAGAAGAATTGAACGAGATATCATATATGTACATAGGTCTTCATGTAAAGTACCCGTTTTCATTGTCAGATTTTAAATTAAACTTGAATTTTCTCGACATATTCTCCAGAAATCCTCAAATATTAAATTCCATGAAAATTCGTTCAGTGGGGGCCGAATTACATCATGCGGACGGACGGAAGGATGGACGGACGAACGGGCAGGCAGGCAGGCAGGCAGGCAGGCAGGCAGGCAGGCAGGCAGATTTGAGGAAGCTGATAGTCGCTTTTTCGCAATTTTGCGAACGCGCCTAGAAAAGACCAGGCAGTCCGCACCGTTGAGAGCCGAACAGAGCAGGACCGTGCCGAGCCGGTTGGTCGCTTTCATGCACCAGCCAGCCGGATAGAAGTGCTGAATCGATGTGTCTGGCGTTGGGACGGCCTCGCTGACTGCGATATGGACCCCCAGCATCTGAAAGGAGGTGTGACCCTAGGATCGCTCTATCCGCAGGACTACAAACAGCATATACAGGGGTAACAACCCTTACCTGTTACAAGTGCGACACGTTGCAGTGGTTCGAATTGTAGGTTAGCTTGCTGAAGACGTGACACTTATGTACAGACTATGATTACTGCGTGGTACGAATTTCGTTGGATGTTGAAACAATGCTTCAGGGAGGAGTATATCTAGACCGACAAATTCTGTGACGGATTTTGGGTAAGTCATGTGATTTAATCGTCAGTTTCTCCATTACCGCAGCTGTAATTATGTCAGTGTATTTTGACACGAAACAAAAGGAAAAAGGCAAAGGGATGATATCTAAGATTCCAAGTAAAAGAGTGTAATTAAATTACAAAACATTAAATACATGGTTTTGCTCTGTGGAACAACATTTTTATACTGTGTTTTATGCAAAGTGCATACCACAGAGGTACGTAGTTTTCATCATATACACGCCGTGAATCTTGTCGCACTCTTCCTAACAAGCAACAAATGCAGTACATAAAATACATGAATAATGTATATTAAAGACCCCTAAATATGTTTCGACAGCAAGTTGACATTTTCAGGGGGTTCATCACAAAGGAATACAAGAACATGAAATCAATTTACACGTTCAAAACATCACACATTGAAAGCGATTACTATGATCGTGCCATTTATAAGTTTTGGGCTTCTAATTTGTGGTGTTTTGAACGTGTAAATTGATGTGATCTTCTTGTATTACTTTGTGATGAATCCACTGAAGATGTGGGGTTCGCGGTGGCGCAGTTGGTTGAGGCACTGCGCTACAAGCCGGAAGATCGCGGGTTCGATTCTGGATGCTGTCATTGGGATTTTTCATTGACATAATCCTTCCGGCCGCACTGTGGCCCTGGGATCGACTCAGCCTCTAACAGAAGTGAGTACCAGGAATATTTCCTGGGGGGTAAAGGTGGCCGGTGTGTAGGGCTGACAACCTTACCATCTTCATATGCCGATTGTCTAGAAATCTGGGAGCCTCAACCTCCTGGAACCCTAAGGGCCTGTCCAGGTCTGTGATGGGACTGCTTTACTTTTGCCCCTGAAGATGACAACTTATTGTCGAAATATAACCTTTTACCTTTTAAAGCCTAGCGATAACTTTACGTACCTCCAAGTTTAACATTAAAAAATTCTACGTGGTGCCCACATTGCGTTTATGTGTTTTGTACGGATCTCAGAACAAACAGCAACTTTTGCCTTATAAAACATTAAGAGACTGGTTTTTATAACCGAAGTGGAGAGTGTTTACAGCGCGGTACGCACTGAGTCCTTATATAAAACAGATACGCTTCGTCTTTAAATGGTTAATATACATTATGTATGTATTTCATCTGTTTCGTTTCTTGGTTATTGTAAGGAGAGGTACGTAGTATGTTCTAAGCCTACATTCACAGCTGCGACACGGATTTAAGCGACAGTTTTATCGGGGATCTACTTCGAGAGTTTTGGGAGGAATTTCTTCTTCTATATTTTCCCAGTACAGCCATTTCCCAGTACACGAAATTCAGAAGAAATTTCACGCGTTTAATTGAAAAAGATTTTTTTTTTAATATTAAACATCTCTGTTGGCGTAATTTGAGTCTCACAAAAAGAAATCAGTCGCAACCAACTTTATTTATCTCTTTATTTAGACAGATAAATAAAGTTGGCTGCGACTTATTTCTTTTTGTGAGACTGAAAGATATTTGCTAGGGAAATGGTAAGGGATGTAAAATATTAATACTTTGAAAGAGTATGAATTGTGCTTTCGTTTTGTTAATTAAATGCGAGTTAAAGTCAAGGCAACCTAAGGATGTCATACTCTTTCTTGTTTAGAATACATTTTTATATGCATTAAGTGAACTTGAATGATATAACATTAATTAAATCTTTATGTACCGCCCGGTTTAACATTCACAAATTCTACGTTCTGCCCACACAGTGTATTTATGTGTTTTGTGTGGATCTCAGAACAAACAGCGATTATTTCCCTATACAGCATTAACTGACCGGTTTTTATAACCGAGAAGGAGTGTGTTTACTGCGCGGTACGGACTGATCTTTATTTACAATTCAGGTTAATCTTAGTCTTGTGAGGGTTAATTAAAAATCTAAGCGGTGTCGTAGCCTAAAAGTTTACACGTTTGTCTGTTGTTCCGTGTATTTATGCCATGTGTAACAGAGACAATTTAACTACAGTATTCAACATAAATATTTTCCTTTTTTGGCTGTAAATTTTGTTATTAGTTGTTACTTCACATGCCTCTCTTATTCGTCCGCTGTCAATCTGAAATCAATACGCACAGTTGCCGTTAAGCAGACAGCGCATAATAAATAAAGGATATTGATAAAGTTAATGGCACTAGTATCTCGTCGATGTTAACAAAATTTCTTGTATGAGTGTACATGCTTTGCTATTTTAGCAACTAACAATATTTGCACCAAATATGGGTTCAGTAGTAGCAACGAGCTACGTAATATAAGACGCATCCAAATTTTGATCCTTCGAAAATGCTTTTTCCTTTCCTTCTTTCTTTAGGGAATGTACTGGGGCTTTCAGATCTATTATGCAGTTCGTTCCTATGAAACGTCGGGATATTTAACCTTTACTCGGTGCAGAAGCCTAAAACACCCATCATCTGATCAAAATCCGTCACAAAGAACGGAGTCATTACGTGGACATTAGTCAATGGCTGATTTTGCCATATTCCGCACAGTTGCTTTACACATACAGGTTTTACTGCCAACCGCTACGCAAAGCAATTTTTATGCTACTACATGTTTCGGCTACGTATTTTAGCCATCATCACGGGGACAAAATATTACAAAGACATATTACAAGAGATATTGTACTTCACAAATGGTAAACATACGTTACATTTAAATTTATTTATATGGTAAATATGTATTGTATTTATGTTATACATTTTTACCATTTGTCGACGTACAGTATGCTCCTTATGTCTTTGTAATATTTTGTCTCCCTGCTGATGGCTACAATACGTAGCCGAAACATGTAGTAGCGTAAAAAATTGCTTAATGTAACAGTTGGAAGTAAAACGTGTCAGTGTTCACTATGATAATTACAGGACGGACCGTGTAACTAACATTTCATCACAAACTTGTATTAACGCCGATTTTAGCGGCCGCGCGGTCTAAGGCGTAGGTCTGCGGCCGAGCGCTTGCTGGGATCGTGGGTTCGAATCCCACCGGGGGCATGGATGTTTGTCTCTTGTACAGTGTTTGTGTTGTCAGGTAGAGGTCTCTGCGACGGACCGATCCCTCGTCCAGAGGAGTCCTACCGACTGTGGTGTGTGTCTGAGTGTGACCAAGTGAAAATAAACAACCTCTACACCTACTGTGAACAAGTAGGTAGAAGAGGTAAGGACTGCGAAACGAAACTTGTATTAACGTTTTCAAAGCCCTGACTATTCATTTAACCTTTTAAAGCCTAGCGGTAACTTTACGTACCACCAGGTTTAGCATTAAAAAATTCTACGTGGTGCCCACATTGCGTTTATTTGTTTTGTACGGATCTCAGAACAAACAGCAACTTTTGCCTTATAAAACATTAAGAGACTGGTTTTTATAACCGAAGTGGAGAGTGTTTACAGCTCGGTACGGACTGAGTCCTTATATAAAACAGATACGCTTCGTCCTTAACCTTTTAAAGCCTAGCGGTAACTTTACA
Source organism: Coptotermes formosanus (assembly GCA_013340265.1). Lineage (NCBI taxonomy): Eukaryota > Metazoa > Arthropoda > Insecta > Blattodea > Rhinotermitidae > Coptotermes > Coptotermes formosanus. The sequence goes on from BLKM01000075.1 coordinate 281,267, forward strand.
TACTACCAGGTTTAACATTAAAAAATTCTACGTGGTGCCCACATTACGTTTATGTGTTTTGTACGGATCTCAGAACAAACAGCAACTTTTGCCTTATAAAACATTAAGAGACTGGTTTTTATAACCGAAGTGGAGAGTGTTTACAGCTCGGTACGGACTGAGTCCTTATATAAAACAGATACGCTTCGTCCTTAACCTTTTAAAGCCTAGCGGTAACTTTACGTACCACCAGGTTTAGCATTAAAAAATTCTACGTGGTGCCCACATTGCGTTTATGTGTTTTGTACGGATCTCAGAACAAACAGCAACTTTTGCCTTATAAAACATTAAGAGACTGGTTTTTATAACCGAAGTGGAGAGTGTTTACAGCGCGGTACGGACTGAGTCCTTATATAAAACAGATACGCTTCGTCCTTAACCATTCAGTAGTGAAATGTGAAGTACGAAAACCATGATTCTACACAAAGAATATATTTTTATAGCACACGTATTTACTTCTTTCACCATACAGTATGAACATGCTATTTGATGTTCTTTGATTCGTATGTGATTTCTCGTATTTACTTAGCAGAAAGCTGCTTTTTGTAGGAAAGACAAATACTGAAACGCACGAAGCACTCCTGCAGAAGGAGTTGCAGGTCCTGCTACCCGTACAGTCATCTAAAAGTAATTTATTCTTTTCGTAGCGACGCAGTTTATGTAGTAACGCGTAAACATGTTTCATCCAGCCCGGAGAAATAAACAGGTCCTTCTGAGGCCCACGACGGCCCTCTGTTTGTTTTCAACTGCCTTTTAGTTTACTGTTTTTTTGTTTTCTTTATCACTTAAATTTCTCTTCTTGTGAGCCAAAGAATGTCCCTATTGGTCAAGAAAAGAACAGCGATCTTTATTATTACTGATGACGTCAACCATCCAGCCATAATTAAACACGTCGAGATAAACCGTGTTATGGAGAACCAAATTTCGATCTGATGATGAAAATTTTACGTGCTTTTGTTCATTGCAGCATTTCGTTACCGCCTTCGCAAAAACCATTATGAAACAGTATAGTATAAGAGAAGAAACCACTCAAAAACTTTATATCAAATTGTTAAGTTTAATTTTAGTAATATAATCATGTGTACGCCTGTGTGTACATAGGGATGAACGAAATTTCAACAAATCGATTATTAAGTGCTCCTCAGTCTACATAGTCAACCCATCAACAGGCCGATCAATCATTAATATATATTACTGCCTCAGTACTTGTTATATCTATACTCTATATACATTTTTTCCCATGGCGCAACAGCCCCCAGTGGGCCAGGGCCTCCTCATTATCGGGGCTTCACGATCACACTCAGGCACACCACACTCGGTAGGACTCCTCTGGACGAGTGATCAGCCCGACGCAGAGACCTCTACCTGACAACACAAACACTCACAAGAGACAAACATGCATGCCCCCGGTGGGATTCGAACCCGCAATCCCAGCAAGCCAGCAGCAGCAGACCCACGCCTTAGCCCGCGCGGTCACTGAGATCGGCCGTTCAAGTCAACTACCGTACGTAAAAATTCATATTACTTCTTAATCCATTTCAATACCCATCACACGCGCACTAACTTGCCGGCAGATTGTTTTGCTATTATTAAAGGGAGGTGGGCCGGGATAGCTCAGTCGGTATAGCGACTCGCTGCAGTATGGACGGTCCGGGGATCGAATCCCGGTGACGGCGAAATTTTCCGCAGCCGTCCAGACCGGTCCTTGGGTCTATTCAGCCTCCTGTAAAATAGATACAAGTTTGCTTTCCTGGGGGCAAAGCGGCTGGGGCATGGCGTTAACCACCCACCCCTATCTAGTGTCGAGGTTAAAGAAAGAGTAGGGCTACGCCTCTACTCCCCTTCTGGGCCTTGATGGCCTGTTGTAGGGTTAAATTTACCTTTACCTTTTATTATTAACCCTTTAACCTTTTAAAGCCTAGCGGTAACTTTACGTACCACCAGGTTTAACATTCAAAAAGTCTACGTGGTGCCAACATTGCGTTTATGTGCTTTGTACGGATCTCAGAACAAACAGCAACTTTTGCCTTATAAAACATTAAGAGACTGGTTTTTATAACCGAAGTGGAGAGTGTTTACAGCGCGGTACGCAGTGAGTCCTTATATAAAACAGATACGCTTCGTCTTTAAAGGGTTAAAGACGAAACGTGTCTTATTTTATATGAGGACTAAGTGCGTACCGCGCAGTAAACACATTCCCTCTCGGTTATAAAAACCAGTCTGTTAATGTTGCCTAAGCCAAAAGTCACTGTTTATTCTGAGATCCGTATAAAACACTTAAACTCAATGCGAGAAACACTTAGAATTGTTGAATGTTAAACCTGGTGGCAAGTAAAATAACCGGTAGGCTTTAAAATGTTAAATGAAGTTTTATAGAAAATTCTGAATTACAGTGCATTTTTAAATTTATGTCATGTCCTAATAATCAATTAAAATTGCTTAAAAATATCACACGGGCACAGTACAGCTTTGATACTGCCGAAGGGTTGTTAATCTTTGTGCCCCTCTATATTTATCCAGTGTCAGTTTTATCTGTATGCAGCCTCACACAAGGTGGTACGTATCACGGTCGCTTCAGCACACACCGGACACGGGTCAACGCCCTTTGACCGCTGGCATGTAATAACTTTATGCACACAAAATTATAACCCGGGCGTCCGTAAAAAATTTGTAAAAGACAAGGGCTTTAAAAATATTTGCTAAGCATATTAACAAAATTTCAGCGCCTCACTAAACATCTAAGTAAATTAATGTGCGGAACAGTACTGTCCTTCGAATATTTGATCCTGAAACTGGACTATATAGTCAAATATAGTCTACGACACACTTTTATTCAAGCCTATTCAGACTTACTGATTATAGATTAAGGACGATCCCAGTGGCCGCGCGGTCTAAGGCGTAGGTCTGCTGCCGAGCGCTTGCTGGGATCGTGGGTTCGAATCCCAAGGGGGAATAGATTTTTTTCTCTTGTACAGTGTTTGTGTTGTCAGGTAGAGGTCTCTGCGACGGGCCGATCCCTCATCCAGAGGAGTCCTACCGACTGTGGTGTGTGTCTGAGTGTGATCATGTGAAGATAGACAACCTCGACACCTACTGTGAGTAGGTAGAAGAGGGAAGGACTGCGAAACGAAATGAAACTAAATATTTTAAAACATTAATTAAACTATGGTATGCTGTAATATAAAATATGCATTTCTATTTACAGTTTTGTATAAAGCCTCATCTGACAACAGTAAAATAATTTGCCAGAATATGCAGAAAAACTTAATGATTAGCCTAATAAAATAATTAGGCTAATCAATACACAAGTTAGTAGTCTATTAGCCTGAGAAAATGAATTATTGACAAACTGAGGACTAATATTTTGCCTGCATTATGAAACCGAATCATCTAACCTTAATGGCTGAGGCAGTATATTTCTCTTACACGTCGTTAGAAGATACCAGGCTACACGGCGTCACAACCTGTAGATTAAGCAAACTGCGAAATGTGTGCCACTTTTTTTTCCCCGATACAGTAAAAAAGTAAAGCAATCCCTGTACAAGCCTGGACAGGCCCAGAGGTTTTCAGGGGGTTGAGTCGCCCAGATTTCAAGACAATCGGTAAATGAAGGTGGTAAGGTTGTCAGCCATACGCACCGGCCGCCTTTATCACGTAGTAAATATTCCTGGTACTCATTTCTGTTAGAGGCTGAGTCGACCCCAGGGCCTTAATGCGGCAGGAAGGATTACGTCAATGAAAAATTCCAATAGCACCATCAGGAATCGAACCCGCGACCTTCCGACTTGTAACGCAGTGCCTCAACTAACTGCGCCACTGCGTGCCCCGTTTCCATCCACTAGAGTACCGAATTCCCTGCATGACTGCTGCACATCTTAACCGTTTAAAGCCTAGCGGTAACTTTACATACCACCAGGTTTAACATTAAAAAATTCTACGTGGTGCCCACATTGCGTTTATGTGTTCTGTACGGATCTCAGAACAAACAGCAACTTTTGCCTTATAAAACATTAAGAGATTGGTTTTTATAACCGAGGTGGATAGCGTTTACTGCGCGGTAGGCATTCATTCCTTATATAAAACAGATCACATTTCGTCTTTAAAGGGTTAATGGTGCTTCGCCAGTCCGTTACTGTGTTTGTCAAGCCAGAGTGATATCGGAATATTTCTGTATGTGCCTGTCGCTAGACAGTTTAGACGAATGTAACTGTGGTGGAAGTCATGTTCCCTTACATGTATATAACTTGGTCTCTCACATTAAGCAGAGAGCATAAGCTCAGCGTGTCCGAGAATAGGATACTGAAGAAGATACTTTGGCCCAGCTGGTGTGAAGTAACGGAGAGATGGAGAAAATTGTTTTTTGAAGAGCTTCTTAATCTATATTCCTGACCACATTTTATTGGGGTTGTGAAATCAAGGAAGATGCGAGGGGCGGTGTTTGTGACAGGTGTAAGGGAGAAGAGAAATTCATACAGAGTTTTGGTGAGAAAATCTGAAGGAAGAAGGCTCTTGGAAGAACTAAGCGTAGATGGGAGAGTAATATTAAAAGTGACAATTTGTCTATGTCCACAACATGAAGGTATATGGAGGAGTAGGTGCAGAGCTCCCTTTATTCTTAACCTTGGAATCAGTTGGGAATGAGTGGTTAAATTCATCGATCCCTCTTTACCGCCGGAGACAGAACCGTTGTTACCCATTAAATATTAAAATTGAACTAAATACATACGATGGCATGGCGTGGATTAGATTAATCTGGCTCAGGATTTGGGAAGTGGCTGGCTGTTTTGAACATGGTCACTATTTTTTTGGGGGGGATGAAAAGGATTGGATGCTATTATGGAAGCGAGAAGATACTGTAAATTGAAAGAGGAAGCACTAGATCGCTCTCTGTGGAGAACTCGCTTTCGAAGCGGCTGTGAACCTGTCTTAGGACCGAGTATATGATGAATGAAGTGGGACCCATGAAAGTACTGTGTGTGAGAGACTGTTAATTCATATGGTAGTCGTTATTGTAAATTAGAATCTGAATCTAAAACAAAAACAGAAACAAAAAAAGCACGTTTCTAGCAAAACAGAAAACATATACGGAGTTTCTCTTTAACCGCAGTTCAGCTTCAATTCAGAGACATGGCACAAACTTTGAAAAAGACATGTCGTAAGTTGAAATGAAACGTAGCTAGCAAATTACACTGAAGCCCCAGTTTCAGTAAAAACTTTTCAATTAGCTTGCAGCTTGGTACGTTTCTACAACTTCATTTTGTGTTTGTAATTAAAATTTAATAACGTGCTTTCTTGCATTTATGTACGCCAGCTACTTTATACAGAACGTCTAATTACTTCTAGAATGTTCTGAGACTACGGGACCGATTCCGCAGGGTGACTGGTGGCATGGTTGAACTTCAGTGTTTTGACAGATGTAACTTCAAAAGGCTTACTGTCACATAAGTTGAGACTTGAGATATAACTAAAAGGTGTGGGATAAACATTCGGAAACTTGCATCCTTTATAAGATTATCGTATCAGACTAGGGACTGGACGGCCAAGGAATCGGGTTTCGATTCCCAGCAGAAGAAGAAAACTTTTCTGTTATTTAAAGCTCCCGTATCAGCACTGGGGCACACACACGTTCCTATTTAACCCTTTAAAGACGAAGCTTATCTGTTTCATATAAGGATTCAATGCGTACCGCGCAGTAAACACTCTCCACTTCGGTTATAAAAACCAGTCTCTTAATGTTTTATAAGGCAAAAGTTGCTGTTTGTTCTGAGATCCGTACAAAACACATAAACCCAATGTGGGCACCACGTAGAATTTTTTAATGTTAAACCTGGTCGTATGTAAAGTTACCGCTGGGCTTTAACCCTTTAAAGACGAAGCGTGTCTGTTTTATTTAAGGACTCAGTGCGTACCGCTCTGTAAACACTCTCCACTTCGGTTATAAAAACCAGTCTCTTAATGTTTTATAAGGCAAAAGTTGCTGTTTGTTCTGAGATCCGTACAAAACACATAAACGCAATGTGGGCACCACGTAGAATTTTTTAATGTTAAACCAGGTGCTACGTAAAGTACCCGCTAGGCTTTAAAAGGTTAGTGGCCATCCCAGTGGCTCTTTTTCCTGTGTTAAGAAGGCCGGGGCGTGAAACTGAATTATCACTTGCATCTAGTGCCCAGCTCAACAATTTTTGAAGGTATAATTCCCGTCCCACATATACCTTAATGGACTGCACAGGGATAAATTTACAATTACCATATTAGCGTAAGAACTGAAAAGTAAGTAAACCCGATGGCTGTATGAACGAATTACCCATGAACGTGCAGCATTTGTGCCAGTATGTTGCCTGTGACGTAAGGGAGAGTTACCTATATCGTGCTTGTGCGAAGATCGTTCGTCTCCTTTTTCTATGACTGACACTGCCATCTGGTGGATGTATTAGTTACTGCATGTCAAGGCTACACTAGCTGCCGTACAGTTATCAAGGAAGTAAAATTAGGTAAGTTCCTGTAATTCTTCGTCTTCCACAAGTGTAGTAATAATTTTTTATTCAATATATGTTCTGTAACTTGTAACTGTCGAAGTTGTAACAAATTCCGTACTCTTTGGAACACCGGTATTTATTGCTGATCGAAGTAATTGAGGTTAGGTGCCAAAATTACTGAAAAAGAGCGGCTTTCTTAAGTCTGACTTTCTGCATTTTCCGAAACCATGCAAGTACAGTTATGGAATACGTTCTAAAGTAATACACTTTCTCGGTATGAATAAACGACACTAAAATCACTGCATAAATGCACATATAAAAAAGCTGGAAGCATGGCGGGAAGGATGTAGGCCTGTATGTTAAAACTTTCAACCATAACGATGATTAACCCTTTAAAGACGAAGCGTATCTCTTTTATATAAGGACTCAGTGCGTACCGCGCTGTAAGCACTCTCCACTTCGGTTATAAAAACCAGTCTCTTAATGTTTTATAAGGCAAAAGTTGCTGTTTGTTCTGAGATCCGTACAAAACACATAAACGCGATGTGGGCAACACGTAGAATTTTTTAATGTTAAACCTGGTGGTACGTAAAGTTACCACTAGGCTTTAAAAGGTTAAATTCCATCTACTGCCCTGGACTGAAGCTTGTTAAATGTAGAGGATTCTTAAATGCATTCACGAATTCCGGTACCCAGATGCCGGCAACATGTAAGGAACTGAAGGGTTGTGCGGTGACCCAGGCTAGCATTGAATGGGTAATAAATACAGTAAAAAAAATAAACTTCCAAAACAGACAGAGAAATGTCGGTCGAGCGCCAAAGTTTTAATGTGGCATCACCATATGGATTGCACTTTCGGCTTCCCGCATGACCATCAGAAGTGGAAAAAGAAATTGCATTTTGTATGAAGTTACAAGATTGCTTTTTCGCTGTTTGTTCTGAGATCCACACAAAACACATAAATACACTGTGTGGGCAGAACGTAGGATTTGTGAATGTTAAACCTGGCGGTACATAAAGTAACCACTGGGCTTTAGGTGTGTACATATAGATTCAGTCCGTACCGCGCAGTAAACACACTCCGTCTCGGTTATAGAAACCAGTCAGTTAATGCTGTATAGGGAAATAATCGCTGTTTGTTCTGAGATCCACACAAAACACATAAACACACTGTGTGGGCAGAACGTAGCATTTGTGAACGTTAAACCTGGTGGTACGTATAGTAACCACTGTGCTTTGAAGGGCTATAACAGATCAGAACATGGCGGGTATAAATGGACTTAAAGGTTTTTCACAGCCGACTTCAGGGGTGTTCGAGTTATGCAGCCTCACAGGGCGTCAAAATTGGCCCCCCCCGGGGGAGGAGCCAGGTGAAAAGGTAAAACTGACGGTTGATTTCGTAAATATGACCCTCAAATTAATATGTGAGAAAGCGACCTATTTGCCCGGCTTTTTTTAATTTTGTCTTGACGGCCCTTGTATCTTTTTGCATGGGTTTGAGTTCACCCACTGTTATTAGCAGCGCAGATTGTTCAAGAAGGCTGCTGGAAGGGATAAGACGAATGAAAGTTGTTTTGTTTCTGCTGACTGTCCATGTGTGTCAGGAAGTAAATGTGCATACAGGGTTTTGCTGGGAATACCTGAGGGAAAGAGGCCGCTTAGTTGATCTAGGCATAGATGGGAGGATAATATTAAAATGGCTCTTCAAGAAGTTGGGTTGGGGCATGGACTGGATTGAGATGGCTCAGGATAGGGACAGGTGGGCGCTCTTGTGAATACGGTAATGAACCTTCCGGTTCCATAAAATGCGGGGTACTTCTTGACTAGCTGAGAAACTGTTAGCTTCTCAAGAAGGCCTCTGCTCCATGGAGTTAGTTAGTTCGTTAGTTAGTTGGTTGGTTGGTTGGTTGGTTGGTTGGTTGGTTGGTGGTTGGGAAGTTAGTTATTTAGTTAGTTAGTTGCTGAGTGAATTATATATGTTTATGGTGTGTGTGTGTGTGTGTGTGTGTGTGTTCTCATGTACGCACATCAGCATGTGTACTGCGTACACAAATAATCGGAATAGGCCCACGCCCTTTCCATTAATTACCAGCCGGTTTGTGCACACAACGAACACAGCATCGCAATATCGCAGCCTCTTTGGCACATTAACTGTGGTCTCTATATGTTGTAATAAAACGTAGCCACTTCACGTGGAAAATTGGTCGCGGACACAGGAACGTGGAACAGAGCTGTGTTTACTTGGAGTAACGTGTATGCGCCGTTCCTGCGTTCGTACACTGATCGCGAGTTGTCCTGTAATTAAGATATTCCTCTACAGGCCTGGACAGACCCTGAGCTGTCCACGAGGTTTGGGCTCCCAGATTTTCTACAAAATCTGGTACAGGAAGGTGTTAAGGTTGTAAGCCCTACGCACCGGCCGCCTTTACCCAGGAAGTATTAATGGTATTCATTTCTGTTAGAGGCTGAGTCGACCCCAGGGCCAATATTAGGTCAATGAAAAATCTCAGTGACCCCATCGGGAATCGAACCCGCGACCTTCCGGCTTGTAGCGTAGTGCCTCAACCAACTGCCCTGTCTCGTAATTAATTGTTAAATAAATGCGCGTGGAGCACAAATCACAAAGGAGAATGAAAAAGCCAAGTGTACGAACTGTTTTCCAACTTGAGCTTTAGTAAGCGTAATGCCAAACACAAGACAAGCAATTTATGTATCAACACAACGATGAGGAGCGTTCGCGTAACCATTGTTGTCGTGTAAAAGCAATAAGCATTACATATTCTGGGTGAGGGTTCCAAATGCTTGGCTATGAATTCAGTTATCGTACATTTTTTATTAGAACTAAAATTGTCTTCAAATGCGGGGCTGAAATTTAAACTCCAATCTCAGCACCGCAGGTGTCGCGGGAGATTTATCGGACAGGAAGCGTTGCTTCGCCGGGACTTTACAGTCTGTGGTTCCCCTGAAATTCCATTTTCCTTCTGTTATAGATGTGTTAATACAAGCAGGTCTGGCACTTACTTATAATATATGTGGACACAAAACAGCGTTCGGGTCTTGGAATATTGGCGGTTTATCTTAGAATATTCTCTTTCAGTTCTCGCAAAGAATGCGGTTTTATTTTCTACGTCATACTTTCTTCTATTAATTCCCTGAATAATGGCGTCAGAGTTAATGTAATTTAACAGGCCGAATTTGTTTATTTAAAAATTAATGCAGACCCTATGACCTTTCGCGCACGAAATACACAGGAAGGTTGGTGTAATGGAAACTTCGTGAACAGCTAGGTCTGTTATTTTGGCTGTTTACTTTCCTACTTAATCTAAACCATGCACAATAAAAAAACTCATTTTATTTTCTATTTGTCCGGCACCGAACTTCTTATTTGATATTTTATAAAATAGTCTATATATTGTTTTTTACACTGTACTGTTGATGCGGAATATTTTTTATAAAAATTCCGGCTACTTTTTTCTCCACATACATACTTCCGAAAAGTATTGAAAATGGACACAATTCTTTTACCCTTTAAAGACGAAGCGTATCTGTTTTATATAAGGACTCAGTGCGTACCGCGCTGTAAACACTCTCCACTTCGGTTATAAAAACCAGTCTCTTAATGTTTTATAAGGCAAAAGTTGCTGTGTGTTCTGAGATCCGTACAAAACACATAAACGCAATGTGGGCACCACGTAGAATTTTTTAATGTTAAACCTGGCGGTACGTAAAGTTACCGCTAGGCTTTAAAAGGTTGACACAACACGTTTTCTTATGCACTCCCTTGCTCTGTATCACAGGCATTATACAGCTAGTCTACGTAGTCAATATGTAGCGTCGCAAACATGGCCATCTCGCCTTCTCTTACGAAGCTTGTATTTCCGCACGCTCGGTAAGACGATTATTGGAACAAAATTTTGAGGATTTCTTTTTAACCTTTTAAAGCCTAGCGGTAACTTTACATACGACTAGGTTTAACATTACAAATTCTACGTGGTGCCCACATTGCGTTTTTGTGTTTTGTACGGATCTCAGAACAAAGAAGCAACTTTTGTCTTATAAAACATTAAGAGACTGGTTTTTATAACCGAAGTGGAGAGTGTTTACAGCGCGGTACGCGCTGAGTCCTTATATAAAACAGATATGCTTCGTCTTTAACCTTTAAAAGCCTAGCGGTGACTTTACGTACCGCCAGGTTTAACATTTAAAAATTCTACGTGGCGCCCACATTGCGTTTATGTGTTTTGTACGGATCTCAGAACAAACAGCAACTTTTGCCTTATAAAACACTAAGATATTGGTTTTTATAACCGAAGTGGAGAGTGTTTACAGCGCGGTACGCTCTGAGTCCTTATCTAAAACAGACACGCTTCGTCTTTAAAGGGTTAAAAGACAAAACTGTAAAATTGTTCATTTGCGATCCATGAACAGATATTCAGAATTAGAGGTTTTACCTTTACTCATTCGTATGTAGGACACTGCGTGAGTGTTAGTTGTTATGGTTTACGCTCCGGCTGCATTCATTCCGGGGAAAGATATAACGGAAGTCAGTGAATAGGAGACTGATTTTACCCCAGAGCCGATGTGGGCGTTTCCGAGGAGAGAAGGTTCTCTTATAGCTATTGGGAAACAAACCACAATTTTTAGGGCCCCCAGATCGTAACCTAGACACTATACCAGCTGAGCTACCAGGTTTTGGTTTCAAAACACTTAAACGGTAAAATAAGAAACCTTCAGCGCCGCAATGTGCAAAGAAATAGATTTTATGGAATTAGACATTTGCACTCTTGCAGCAGTCGGGGGGCGCAGGAATGGGCGGAGTAGAGAATACTATACAGGGTGTATACACAAAAGAATGGTGCGGTTTCAAAAGTTAACAAGAAATTTATTTCTCACCTTACACGGGCACAACGTACACCGTCAGCAGCGGCAACTGTCCAAGTTTCTCATGCGTTAATCACAATCCTTCAATGTGTACACCCTGGGTCACACGACACACATCCACACGGTAATCAAATTCATCCCAGACTCGGTGTAGCATGTCCGCTGTAATGGTCTGCAGTGCATGCGTTATCCGATCACGAAGTTCCTTGAGGGACATGGGCAATGGTGGTACGTAAACACTGTCTTTAACGAACTCCCAAAGAAAGAAATCGCTTGGTGTTAAATCCGGCGAAAGGGGTAGCAGATCTGGACACCTCAAAACAGAGCACACAGAACGCCTTCTCCTGCTGCGACGCCATCTTGGAAACTGGCCCCGCGGCCCCGCAGTAAGCATGAGAAGCGAACTGCTGGTAGCGCATGAGAAACTTGGACATTTGCCGCTGCTGACGGTGTACGTTGTGCCTGTGTAAGGTGAGAAATAAATTTCTTGTTAACTTTTGAAACCGCACCATTCTTTTGTGTATACCCTGTATTTGTACAAAAAAGAAAAGCGGAGCACGGAACTTGCGACATGTTGCGTCATACGTAGAATACTTCGCTGTCATCATTATCATCCTTATAATTACCGTCTAATTCCTGTTCCCGTTCGAGTGTAGATGACACTTTACAGAGAGATGACTCAAACTTCCGCCATCTCTCGACAGCCAGTTCCAAAAGTTTGGCTATGTTCAAGTTGACCTTATTCATCCCGGTGAGTGTACAGACTGAAACAAACAGCACCATACGTTCCGTCTGACACAAATAGGATTTAATAATTATTTATACTACACATTTCCATCAATCGATCATCCTCAGGTGTACGATACAAAAACTTAAAATTCGAGGTAAAAGTGTGTAAAAAATTTTTTGTAAGATATCCCAAATAATGCCATATGTAACAATAACGTAACAGTTGCAACTCATTTGGTATATTTTTTACATAACGACATTATTTGTGAGATCTCACAATATTTTGTAAAAAAATTTTTTGTAAGATATCCCAAATAATGTCATATGTAACAATAACGTAACAATTGCAACTCATTTGGTATATTTTTTACATAATGACATTATTTGTGAGATCTCACAACATTTTGTAAAAAATTTTTTGTAAGATATCCCAAATAGTGTTATATGTAACAATAACGTAACAATTGCAACGCATTTGGTATGTTTTTTACATAATGACATTATTTGTGAGATCTCACAATATTTTACACACTTTTACGTTGAATTTTAAGTTTTTGTATTGTACATCTGATTGTGATCGAATAACTGAAACATGTAGTATATAAACAATTATTAAACACAGGTTTTGTCGGACGGAACGCCTGATGTTGTTTGTTTCTGTTCGCTAGTAGAACTTACACCTGCAACATGTTTATCACTGTAAATTCTGTTTCAGCTGACACTGGTTGCCTTCAGCAGAAGTCCGCAGGGGTGCGAAGAGAAGATAAAGCCAATAATGACACAACAACAGTGCATTAAAGTTAATTTTAAATAAACCTCTCCAAGCCTTACAAAGACACGGAATTGTTCGTTATAGAAGAACGAATAAATGTTGAAGAACGTTAAGACAGTGGGAGCAACATAACAAATATGCATTACACTAGAAGACTTCAATAATAAATAACTACACGTCTAAGATGTTCCTACCGGATAGTAGAAGACTTCTGGAGGTTGAAGGAAGTGACGTCTTTATCAATTCTACTTCCGTCAGTTCCATTATTTCCAGTGCAGGTGCCGATGCTGGCTTCTTTGTTAACAGTTCCTACAATACATCGGGGGAGGGGATGGTCGATTTCGGAGAGGCAGAGTTTGGTAAGTGCCTATTCTGTTTGATGAAAGCGTTACCAAGATGTGTGTTAGTGTTGTCACAGTGATGGCAGTGGCGCCATATAATCAGGTAGAAATGTACCAGGGCTACAAACCACGTGGCTAAGGACAGAGAATTGCTCTCACTGCTTCCCATCCTGTTGCCATTCCTGAGTGGCCTGTGACAGGGAGACCTTTTAGCTGTCATGGAGACTGCTAACGGATTTCCCTTCTTGCCTTCAGGGCCTTGACGTGGTCATAAAGGAAAAACAATCCCATTACATGCCTGGACAGGCCCTTACGGATCCAGGAGGTTGAGATTCCCAGAATTTCTAGAAGGTGGTAAGGTTGTCAGCCCTACGCACCGGCCGTCTTTTTGCCCCAGGAAATATCCCTGGTACTCATTTTTATTAGAGGCTGAGTCGACCCCAGTGCCATAGTGCGATGACACCATCGGGAATCGAATCCGCGATCTTCCGTCTTGTAGCACATTGCCTCAACCAACAGCGCCACCGCGTGCCCCTTGATGTGGGCATAGTAAAGATATCTGCTAATAGAGGGTTATGTCCGTCTGGGGGGCGGGAGAATTTTGTTTGAACTCAGGGTGGTTCGCCCCCCTTTAGCTAAAGGCTTTTGTGACTAGGAATGTAGTAAAGTTATTTAAGGCCTCCGTGATTTGGGGCGTGGGAAGGGGGTGTTAGGGTCTGTGCCTCTTATCTTAATAACACTCACCTCCATCTAGTGCAGAGGTAAAGAATGAGTGGAGCTATAGGTTGTATTTACTCCCAATATATTCCTTAATAGCTAGACAGGGACAAATTTATCGTTTCTGTAATGAGTCCCTGTTACTGTGTGGGGTTCGTATTTGTATGTCAATCTCACTGCCGCATGCCCCCCTCCCCCCCCCCTCCCCGCCTGACCTCAAATACACGCAAGATTAGTCCAGTTCCTGGTATAAATGCAGCAGGGAAAGAAAACAACGTTATTTCGTAGAAAGAGATAAATGTCGTGTTACGTGCTAACTGCTACGTGCAGGAGGCTCTGTCTCGCAGCTACTTCTGAGTAACGTATCGATATTTTTCTGCACGTTATGGCGTAATCCTCTTTTGATGAAAACATCAGACAATCTGTAGCAGCCCTGAGGCTCCGTGTCATGTTAAGAGATCGTGTAGTGAGGAAGAAACATCTGCAGCTGTGTGACGAAAACAGGATTGGAACATATAGGCATATCGTAGTGTTTATACCAGGTGCGCCCCCGAATTTTTCCTTAGGGTGGGGGGTGGGGGGGGGGGGTCGGCTGACCCTGAGGCTATATATACTTTATGTTTGATTTTAAAAATTATGTTATAAGAATCATGCTGTAAGTACAATATAACGCTGTCTGCAGCTGCATTTATATACACACGAATATAACTACATATTCCGTGACTCAGTCACGGTGTCCTGTCTCCTTGTTTTTTTTTAATTTTATTAATTTATTTTTCGGTGGCTGATTTCGGCTGAAGGTTATAATCACGTAAAACTTTTGATATCACAATATCTACAAAATCTGTATGTTATGATTTTCTTCTTCTTCTTAGTCCTTCCCTCTTCTACCCACTTGTTCACAGCAGGTGTCGAGGGTTTTTGTGATTTAATTTAATCACACTCAGACACACACCACAGTCGGTAGGACTCCTCTGGACGAGTGATCAGCCCGTCGCAGAGACCTCTACCTGACAACATAAACACTGTACAAGAGAAGAAACATCCATGCCTCCGGTGGGGATTCGAACCCACGATCCCAGCAAGCGCTCGGCCGCAGAACTACGCCTTAGACCGCGCGGCCACTGGGATCGGCAATTACCAGTCTACGCTGCATAACATTCCAAAAGAGCGAAGATATGACGTAGAACTGGCATCTTTTTTAACACAGGTGTTAAAAATAGAAGTACAGTTCGAATATATTTCTTCTAAATAAAGCTGCTTTCCTTCTAGGCTATAACGCAGCGTAGAATCCCAGAAAAACGGAACCGTTTGCTACACCGCTGAGAAAACCTCAGAATCACACTGTTGTCTGTGATTATCCTTATTTGATATTACTTTTGGTTCTGACATATCTGTGTGTGTTCGAAGTTTTTGTAAAGATGCGTGCCTATAATTCAACATCGTCATGGGAATATTCTTTAGACAACGTCTAATATACCCGTCTTCGTAATGTAGAGCGCTAGTTTATGGTTTTATATAGCAAATTCCTTTCCCTTACTGTCTGAAAGTGGAGACGCCTTCTGCCTCCAAACTACCTGTTTATTTTCAGAGAGAAAATTTTACTTTCCAAAGTAAAGAAGCCCAACGCAATTTTTCGTTTCGTTTCGCAGTCCTTCTCTCTTCTACCTACTTGTTCACAGCAGGTGTAGAGGGTTTTTATTTTCCCTTGATCACACTCAGACACACACACCACAGTCAGTAGGACTCCTCTGGACGAGGGATCGGCCCGTCACAGAGACCTCTACCTGACAACACAAACACTCACAAGAGACAAACATCCATGCCCCCCGGGTGGGATTCGAACCCACGATCCCAGTAACCGCTCCGGCCACAGACCTACGCCTTAGACCGCGCGACCACTGGGGCGATTTTTCTTAAGTGTTTATATAATGTACGTTTAAAGTGCATTAAAATCAGTTTATGAATAGTATTTAAATTCGGAAAATGATTGAAGATGTCACTGGTCATTCCGTGCACGTGTACAATGAACGGATCTCTATTGTTTTGCAGTTCATATCAAGTGTTGTATAGTTGGTAGAAGTGCATGACAGTAAACAAGGCTTCCTTTGTGGTGCAGGGTACTCCGACATGCAGACCGTGTTCCTGGCTTGCATCGCGACGCTTCTACCGCTGGTTTTCATCCTTCTAGTGGCCATTGGGGTCAGGTAAGTCGACATCAATAATGTATTGAAAGCTTTCAAGACGAAATTGCGAGGTGATGCAAATTCGGTTTCCCCTTGGCAATGCATCATGTGATGGTACTAGTCTGAAGGTAGATGCTGAATTCACAGCTATGTGACGAAAGTTACGGCATGCCTGTCAGTTTCGGAAATATTCTCACCTGTCTGTCTTCTATGGTGTTTCATTATTTCATTGTCTTGTTTCTTTTGTAATGTCCGTCTACTTGTCTTTTTTATTTCGTTCTTTATCTTCTTCCTCTTTCTCAATACCAACCGCCCTTAAATATTTAAAAAAACTAAGATTAACATGAACTATACTTAAAACCCCAACTTGTACCGCGTAGCAAACACACTCCGTCTCGGTTATAAAAACCAGTCAGTTAATGCTGTATAGGGAAATAATCGCTGTTTGTTCTGAGATCCACACAAAACACATAAATACACTGTGTGGGCAGAACGTAGAATTTGTGAATGTTAAACCTGGCGGTACATACAGTAACCACTGACCTTGAAAAGGGCTACTGGGAAATTGTATGAATTTTACGCGGCTTTTGATTATGTCTACTAAATGTAAGAAATAGAAGAAATGATTTGCCGCAGGATATTAAAGAAAAAATAGATTCTGTTTTGAATTACGTCTTTTGGATTCTTGCTTTATTTTACGATCATCGCAGCTGACTTTGTTGTGTGTCGAGGAGTGAGGTGATGTTGAATTATAAATTGAAGGAACGTGAAATCATTAAGTTATTTTAAGGCCCTCAACCGGAATTTCTCTGGAAGTACTAAGGAAGGTCACAATTAGGATAGGTGACCTTAAGGTCAAGAATTGAACTCCGGGGACTCTAAGCGATGTACAGGAAGAACGAGCTGTGTGCGTCAGGTAACTGGTAACGAGATGGTGGATATCCCGCACGGTAGGTGTAACATATTTATCACATGATGCGGGTGGGGATTTCGTGAGAAAGAAAAATCTGAAACGGGATTATATCGGGAATGCAGAAGTAAACAGCGAGTCACAGACGGAGTGAGATTATTGCAGCGTGGGAAGGTAGAAATTTACGAACTAACGGGACTAACTGCAGTATAGGGACACAGCGGGACTGCAACTAAGAAGCTATAGTGTAGGAATGTAGAAAATTAACAGCCAATTAAATTTAATTGTAGTGGAGGGACGCAGAGGGTCAGGAACAAACAGAACTTAAATGTAGTGTAATGACGTATGGAATCAGGAACTAAGATAACTTACTGCAGTGTAGAGACGTAGAGAGTCAGGAACTAAGAGGACTTATTTCACTGTAGAGACATAGGGAGTCAGGAAATAAGAGGACTTATTTCAGTGTAGAGACATAGAGAGTCAGGAACTAAGATAACTTATTTCAGTGTAGAAACATAGAGAGTCAGGAACTAAGATAACTTATTCAGTGTAGAGACATAGAGAGTCAGGAAATAAGAGGACTTATTTCACTGTAGAGACGTAGAGAGTCAGGAACTAAGAGGACTTATTTCACTGTAGAGACATAGAGAGTCAGGAACTAAGAGGACTTATTTCAGTGCAAGGAAATATAGGAAGCTACAACTAATTAAACTAAAATAACTGAAAACATGAACAGATCTAAGATTAAAATTGCATTTCTCATGCAAAGTCACATGCGATTGAACGATGAAAATCCTCCTGAGTCTGTCGCCGTGACGGGTATGAAGATACGGTTTTGTTACATGTGACGTCATGGGATTCAATAGCTAGGCATCGACGTTTCGAAGGAGCATGCTCCTTTTATGTTCAGGTTGAATATATGTCTCTTATACCATAGAATGGAGATGAAACGTCGCTATGATACGTTGGTACGTACCTCGCAAGCTACACGGATTCTTTTTCCGCAAGATCTTAAGAATCACCACTCTGCTAGTGCAGGACAGTCCCAGTTTCCACGAACTCGCTATGCTGTCCCCTAATGCTGCTTGTCGACGAAGTTCCTCGGGGTATGTGTAACTGGTCGTGCCTCCACAAACCGCTCGATGCATTGCACCCTTTTCTTTGTGACGCAGTAATGTCGCACACTACATTACACATGCCCTGGAAATGAAGACAGCTAAGAATACGAATACAGGGCGAAAATATTTGATTTGCTGGGTCATAGAAACGAATGTGTCCCCCAGCAGCTTGCTTTGTTCAGAGATTATTAAAAATCAAACTTGTCTATGGATTTTTAGCAGAATATAAAAACACACATAACTACCTCCATGGAGCAGAGGCCTTCTTGAAAAGCTAACAGTTTCTCATCTAGTCAAGAAATTCCCCGCATTTTATGGAACCCGTAGGTTCATTAACGCATTCACAAGAGCCCGCCACCTGTCCCTATCCTGACCGAGCTCAATCCAATCCATGCCCACATCCCACTTCTTGAAGATCCATTTTAATATTATCCTCCCATGTACGCATGGGTCTCCCAAGTGGTCGCCTTCCTTCGGGTCTCCCCACCAAAATCCAGTATGCACCTCTCTTTTCCCCCATACGTGCTACATGCCCCGCCGTCTCTTTCTTCTCGATTTGATTACCCGAATAACATTTGGTGATGAGTACAGGTCATTAAGTTCCTCGTTATGTAGTCTTCTCCACTCCCCTATCGCCTCGTCCCTCTTAGGCCCAAATATCCTCCTCAGCACCCTATTCTCGAACATCCTCAAAAGCAGACATAAAGATTAATAAAAACTTTTTGGCAAGGAAAAAATGATATTCTAATGAAAAATGTGTATAGAATTTGCGAATCCGTTAAACGTAAAATACCTAGACAACAGGGTAAAATAACTTGATTGATTAGGCAGTCTTAGTATGCTTAATTATAGCTAAATGAGTTTGTTATTAAAGTACAGGATACGGCAATAGAGCGTGACGATTTTAAGATCGCTGTTTTGATGCATTGGGTTGAATATATGAAACAAAAAGAATTGGGATGTAGCAGTAAAATTCCATTTAATATATGATTTTTATTTTTGAAAAATTACACCCCCTATGTTGTCTGTCTGGCGTGAAGCACATCCCTGTAATTGTGATCGGCAATTAACCATAACTTCGCAGCAGACGTTTATCAGTGGCTCTAATTGTGATCCTGACGTACCCTTTCGTCACTTAACGTGCTGAAATTCAGAACTGCACTGTAACTTAACGTACCGCGACGTCGGGGGCACTTTTTATGCCTTTGTGCTGTTACAGTTAATTTCCGATCACAATTACAGGAATATATTGCATGCCAAGAAGACCAATTTAGAGATGTAAATTTAATGTGTTCCATGTCCGTGCACTATATTATACAAAAACCATTAACCACTAACAAAATGCACAAAGAGTTTTTTTCTCACTTGTAACACACTCCTACATGTTTCGACACTGCTGGGCCATCTTCAGGGAGAACTTTTTGTTGTGGTTACACTACGGTTGCACTTTATAGTTGAGCTGTTGGCTGTGTACACAGTCAACAGCCCAAACAGCTCAACTATAAAGTGTAAACAGTCAACAGCTCAACTATAAAGTGCATCCGTAGTGTAACCACAACAAAAACTTCTGCCTGAAGATGACCCAGCAGGGTCGAAACATGTAGGAGTGTGTTACAAGTGAGAAAAAAACTCTTTGTGCATTTTGTTGGTGATTAATGGGTTTTTAGAGATGTAAATTTACTAAGTAAAAGAAGAATATTAACCCTTTAAAGACGAAGCTTATCTGTTTTATACAAGGACTCAGTGCGTACCGCGCTGTAAACACTCTCCGCTTCGGTTATAAAAACCAGTCTCTTAATATTTTATAAGGCAAAAGTTGCTGTTTGTTCTGAGATCCGTACAAAACACATAAACGTAATGTGGGTACCATGTAGAATTTTTTAATCTTAAACCTGGTGTTACGTAAAGTTACCGCTAAGCTTTAAAAGGTTAAATGGCATTTTAGTGCTTATACTCCGTAATTTTTTGCGTTTCTTATATTCAGATCATTTCACCAAAGCAGAGATCAGAATATAGTCACTTTCTGTTGCCGCACCCTGTAGTATAAGGAAAGAGGTCAAACGTACAAAAACAGACGTGATATGAAGTGTGGGCCCCACTTTGTTACGTAAAGGAAAGACAGCTATTCCTGTGCAGGCCGTGAGGGTTCCAGGAAGCTGAGGCTTGCAGATTTTAGACACCTGCCGCCTTTACGCCCCAGGGAATAATCCCGGTACTCATTTCTGTTGGGGGCCGGGGTGGCGCAGTTGGTTGACGGCACTGCGCTACAAATCGGCAGGTCGCGGGTTCGATTCCCGATGGTGTCAGTGGATTTTTTCATTGGGCATAATCCTTCCAGTCGCACTATGGCCCTGGGGTCGACTCAGCATCTAACAGAAATGAGTACCAGGAAAATTTCCTGGGGGGTAAAGGCGGCCGGTGCGTATGGCTGACAACCTTTCCACCTTCATGTGCCGATTGTCTAGAAATCTGGGAGCCTCGACCTCCTGGAACCCTCAGGGCCTGTCCAGGCCTGTAATGGGACTGCTTTACCTTTACCGTTACCTGTTAGAGGCTGAGTCGACCCCAGGGCCACAGTGCGACCGGAAGGATTATGTCAATGAAAAATTCCAATGACACAATCGAGAATCGAACTGGAGACCTTCCGGCTTGTAGCGCAGTGCCTCAACCAACTGCGCCACCGCGTGTCCCGCGATTTCTTACGGTGCTGACTGAAATTGTCTTGTACTGAGAAGGGAAGTAGAGGCTTCGATTGAAACGTGTCAGAATATCAAGCAGTATTTTGTGAGTGATTCGTACATTTAACCTTTTAAAGTGGAAACTTATCTGTTTTGTATAGGGACTGAGTTCGTACCGCGCAGTAAACACTCTCCACCTTAGTTATTAAAAAAACAATCTGTTAATTAGTCGCTATACTAAACCATCTAAATACACACTCGCTGTTAATTTAATCTCACACTTTACTGCAACATGTTTCGGCGTTCACGACGCCATTCTCAGGGGGTACACCAAGTTTAAAAGCACCTGCCGGTGGACCGCTCCTTTAATCGGCGTTCTATCTTCATTTGCAACGTTGTCATCTCTTCATATGAGGCTTCTATTAGTCGTCCGTACGGACAAAACACTGAGACTTGATTAAAACTTGGTTAAAACGTCTTATGTATCACAGTTTTGGGCTGTGCGAGTCTAGTCCTGTGGCATTATACTGTACATGCTAACGGCTGGAATTTAGTCCCCGCTGCGTGTCGTTGTGTGTTGTGTGTTGTTGTCGGCAGCCAAATCTGTTAACGTCCAAAGTCGCTGTTTGTTCTGAGATCCGTACTAACTAACTAACTAACTAACTAACTAACTAACTGACTGACTGACTGACTGACTGACCAACCAACCAACCAACCAACCAACCAACCAACTAAATAACTCCATGGAGCAGAGGCCTTCTTGAGAAGCTAACAGTTTCTCAGCTAGTCAAGAAATTCTCCTCTTTTTATGGAACCCGGAGGTTCGTTACCGCATTCACAAGAGCCCGCCACCTGTCCCTATCCTGAGCCAGCTCAATCCAGTCCATGCCCCCATCCTGCTTCTTGAAGATCCATTTTAATATTATCCTCCCATGTACGCCTGGGTCTCGAAAGTGGTCGCCTTCCCTCAGGTCTCCTGTATGCATCTTTCTTTTCCTCCATACGTGCTACATGCCCCGCCCATCTCTGAGATCCGTACAAAACACATAAATATACCGTGAGAACCGTGTATAATTTTTGGATTTTAAACCTGATGGTACATACAGAAAACGCTAGGCTTTAAAAAGTTATGGTACAAACACGACTGTAATTACTGTATTGCGCAGTACATTTCAGTCGCTTAGTCTCTTTCCTCGTAAACTGAGACTATTTATTTGTGACTACATATTACGTGTTTTGTTCTATTCTAATCGACAGCGAAACGCCCTGTATTTACCCCTACCCTTCTCTGTCTCGCTTTACCCTTCACACCCTTCTAAGGCAGCACAACTGTTCTCTATATCAAAGCGTTGCAAATGACGTCTCACAAAGGCGGCGCCACCCTCTTGCTTAATATTCACTGTCAGCACATATGATCTTTCTTGGCGTGGGCGTACGGGTTCGAACCTCGTATAGAGTAGGAGTTTCGTCAACACTTTTCCATGCGTGCTATTACATTTTGCGTGTTTTCTAACATATATAAAAGGTAAAGCTATCGCTGTACGGACTTGGACAGGCCCTGATGGTTCCAGGATTTTGAATCTCTCAGAATTTCTAGACAATCAGCACATGCATGTCGCAAGGTTGTCAGCCCCACCGGCCGGCCTTACCCCACAATAAATATTCCTGTTACTCATTTCTGTTAGAGGTTGAGTCGACCCCAGGGTCATAGTGCGGCTAGAAGGGTTAGGTTCATAAAAAATTCCAATTACACCATCGGGAATCGAACCCGTAACCTTCCGGCTTGTAGCGCAGTGCCTCAACCAGTATATATTTGTGTGTTTTGTGTGTACCGCAGTAGAAGTAATGATTACTGCTTTCTTTCTTTCTCTGTGACGCGACAGCCCAACTCGGACCTAGG
The DNA here is from genome assembly GCA_013340265.1 of Coptotermes formosanus. NCBI lineage: Eukaryota > Metazoa > Arthropoda > Insecta > Blattodea > Rhinotermitidae > Coptotermes > Coptotermes formosanus. The sequence goes on from BLKM01000075.1 coordinate 304,014, forward strand.
CCGCCTCGACGTTTGTAGATAACGCACAATTTGACACACACAGCCAGTAGGACTCGCATTCGCTATATGGATAAGCTGTCTGCTCTGTTTTCCTTTCTAGGTACTTAAACTCGTGAATACTTCGTAGGAGGTATTTGAATATTACACACACACACACACACACACACACACACACACACACACACACACATATATCTTAAGACTTCTCCATATCTTAGTGATAGATTTACAATAGATCGCACTCGAGATATCTTAAACAGAGAACTTTAAAACGGATTTCTCTCAAAAGTCGATACTCGACGTTTGCAATCGTTTGTGCTCGATTCTGAATGCTCAAATGTTTCTTCAGCCTCAGCACATTCCTCAGAGAGAATGCGGTCTAAATTAGAAAGACAAACCATTGTAAGATTTCATAAATGTCTTGCATGTTCAGTTTCATTTATTTTGTTTGATTTTAAGAAAACGTGGAATATGTCGGCAAATTTTAGTTAAAATAGCCTGATGTTAAATTTAACGAAAATTCGCTGTCTCGGGGGTCGCTTTGAGCCATGTGGACGCACAGACAGGGGGACATAACTAACAGTTTCTCAGCTAGTCAAGAAATTCTCCGCATTTTATGGAACCCGTAGGTTCATTACCGCATTCACAACAGCTCAATCCAGTCCATGCCCCTCCATCTCACTTCTTGCAGATCCATTTTAATATTATCCTCTCATGTATGCTTGGGTCTCCCAAGTGGTCGCCTTCCCTCAGGTCTCCCCACTAAAATTCAGTATGCACCTCTCTTTTCCCCCCATACGTGCTACATGTCCCGCCCATCTCATTCTTCTCGATTTGATTACCCGAATAATATTTGGTGATGAGTACAGGTCATTAAGTTCCTCGTTATGTAGTCTTCTCCAATCCCCTGTCGCCTCGTCCCTCTTAGGGCCAAATATCCTCCTCAGTACCCTATTCTCGAACACCCTCAGTCTTTGTTCCTCCCTCAGTGTGAGAGACCAAGTTTCACACCCATACAAAACAACAGTTAAAACTACAGTTCTGTATACCCTAATCTTTGTGTTTTTGGATAGCAACGTGTAAGAGAAGACAGAGGGACATGACGATACTAACTATCTCTTTTTGCAATTGTTTTGCAAACGCGCCTAAAATCAGAGTATATTTGGAAGGGGACAGGACTGCAGACCCAGAAACTGGATAGGGTAGAACAGTGATCATTACATTTGTGTCCCTCTACCAGGAATCAAGAAAAATATCACAACATAGACATGTCTAATGAATTCCTCGAATGTGAGGAAACGGAAACAAAAAATTAAAAATATTCGCGAAAAACTGGAGCGAGATTAAATTTGGAAAATGTTTGCAGCCCTTCGGTTATATCGTCTGTTAGTTTTCAGACTCCTGTCTGTAAAATCAAGATTAAGACAGAGACGCCAAAACTTTACGTTATGTTTTGACAGTTTTGGTGTTGAACTTTGTCTTTTACTCTACTAGAAGAACATTGACTACAGGCTGAGGGGATTATGGGCCCGGGGGGGGGGGGGGAAGAAACAGGAAGTTTTTGAAAATTGTATAATGAATAGTTTCGTACGTTGTGCAATTCAGGCAAAGTTTTTCCGCAGCAGCAACATGGTATATGTGGTTCTCTGGCTTGTTCCGTCTTCAAGGACCCTTTTCGCTCCATCCTTTTCTTTGTTCACCTGTGTTTCTTTTGTCGTTTTTAATTTATTTATAGATTAATTTCTAAATACGTCTGTCTTTCACTCTTAATAAATGTTCTGTGCACTGTTACTTGTAACACAAACTTCTTTATAAAATTTCTACATCTCCAGTTTCTCATCTTATTTCATGGCCTGTTTTTTGGTTATAGAGCGCATATTCTGTAGCGGACGCAAAAATGTCATTAAAATTTCAAGTACATGATTAATAATTTTAAAATGTCCCATCCCGTTGACTGGAAAAACTGATTAATAATATGGTGATTAAATCATGGCAGAGCACATAGCCCTAAAGTACACATAATTTTAGTTGAAAAACCATATAAAAGAGCACTTGGGAGACCTAGACATAAATGGAACAGTTTTCCTGATCTAGTGACAGATACGGTCTAAAAGTAAAGGTGTATGCAATGAAGTATGTCGGGGCGGAGGTGCAGCTCCTCACATTTGTAACTTCGACGCTAGAGGCGTTACATGTTTAACCTTTTAAAGCCTAGCGGTAACTTTACATACCACCAGGTTTAACACTAAAAAATTCTACGTGGTGCCCACATTGCGTTTATGTGTTTTGTACGGATCTCAGAAAAAACAGCAACTTTTGCCTTATAAAACATTAAGAGATTGGTTTTTATAACCAAAGTGCAGATTGTTTACAGCGCGGTACGCACTGAGTCCTTATATAAAACAGATACGCTTCGTCTTTAAAGGGTTAATTTCATGCCCCGGCGCTTTGCTTAAGGTTAGGGCCCTAGTTTAGGGTTCTGGGTGGACTGCAGGGCCGGACAGAACTATCTCGTGAAGGGATAAATTTCTACAGGCCATCCCATCACGTATCCCTGGAACGTTCTGCCCACAGATAAGAGGATAATATTAAAAGTGATCACTAAATGCAGGCTGTAATGTTGTGGACTGGCGTAAACCAGTTCATTATGTTGCCAAGCGATAAGCCCTCCTTATACAAAAGGCAAGAGCGTTGCGTCAGTTGGCGTCCCAGCAGGGAGTCTGTTCCATGGTGCTGGTAAACATGGCACCCAGCAAATTGATAGAATTCGAGAGAATCTGCCAATATTCCACAGTGCTTTCTAAGCACGGAAGCTGCCAGTTGTTTATCGCGTCTACATTCCGGGAATTCTGTAATTAGATAGGCCTACGTTATACATGATCAAGATAGGAGTTAGATTTCTGAGAAGCTGCAGAACTCATTTTCTTGTAATTATATTCCTAGAAAAATTTTGAAGCGTGTTTTCTTTCCAGATATCTTGAATGCATGTAACACTGGGCAGTCTAAAGTAGAATAGATACACAAACATGCCTTCACTCAGACATCGCAATATATCACTGAAGCTTGCATGTAACGCAATGTTTTTCAAACTGAGTTCTTCGGAAACGTGGGGTTCGGCGAAGGCGTGTCAGTGGTTCCACAAAACGCTGATGAAATCTGGGGCATTTTGTGTTTCGTCGCAATTGTGTTTAGGAACGTACTTCTGTAATAATGTTAAACTATGAATACGAGGAAATATATAAAAATTGTTTATTACATTTTGTGAGAGAATACTTCGGAAAGAAACGGGTCCATAACTTCAGCACATTAGAAAACTGCTACCGTTTGCAGCCACTTAACATTTTAAAGCCTAGCGGTAACTTTACATACCACCAGGTTTAACATTAAAAAATTCTACGTGGTGCCCACATTGCGTTTATGTGTTTTGTACGGATCTCAGAACAAACAGCAACTTTTGCCTTATAAAACATTAAGAGATTGGTTTTTATAACCGAAGTGGAGAGTGTTTACAGCGCGGAACGCACTGAGTGTTTATATAAAACAGACACGCTTCGTCTTTAAAGGGTTAATGTGTGAATGTGAATTTTCGCGATACAGCACAATAAAGTGCTGAAGTCCTGTAATATTGAACTGCTTGCTTCCACCTGAACCACATTCAGTGACCTTGAATATGGAAACATTACGTTCGTCCGAAACGTCGGAGCAGACCGTCTTTTTTACGACGTTTGCTCTGTAAACCTTACACCTGTATAGACCCCTTCTGAGTGTCTGTCCACAGAATGTTACAAATATTTTTGACCCTGATTCTACACAAGTTAGGGTCTTTCCAAAAAGTTCTGATGACCCTACGTTTTCAGCTGTGCGTGTTCTTTTATCCCCTGCTTTTAGCGGATCTAAGCCCCTCTCGAGATGACACCTGATGGATATTCCATTGTCTTGCCGTGCCGTTGCTGTGGGATTGAATTACCATAGCAGAGATATGTAGGGGAATTCCCCTCTTCTTAATACCCCAACCGTCTCGAATAAGTATCCATAGACACACCGGCTTAACACGCGTATAAAATGTGTTGCCTATATGCTATGCTGAGGTTTAACCTTTTAAAGCCTAGCGGTAACTTTACATACCACCAGGTTTAACATTAAAAAATTCTACGTGGTGCCCACATTGCGGTTATGTGTTTTGTACGGATCTCAGAACAAACAGCAACTTTTGCCTTATAAAACACTAAGAGACTGGTTTTGTATAACCGATGTGGAGAGTGTTTACAGCGCGGTACGCGCTCAGTCTTTATATAAAAGAGATGGGCTTGGTCTTTAAAACTTCTAATCCAAGAGAGGAAATGTAAACTGCTTCTTGCCTTACAATAATATACGTTAACACCGGCTGCTATACAACGTTAAAACGCAATATGCAATCACTTTAGATGAACCCCGACATGTTTCGAAGCACTAGTACACTGACTTCAGGTGGGAACACATTTAACACAACACACAAGCACAGTTTTAAAATGTTCATTAAAAAAATATTATCTGAAATATCACACGTTGATGCAGCAATGTTGAAGTACGTCTTGTAAAAATTGTTGGCGTATTGAAGATTACTGTTCCCTTGTAACATGTCGTAACATGCAGCGTTGCAGGTGCAAGCATCAAGCTTTACAGGACATAACTTCAACAAACTGAGTCAAAATTTGGTGGTTCAAATATTAACCATTTAAAGCCTAGCGGTAACTTTACGTACCGCCAGGTTTAACATTAAAAAATTCTACGTGGTGCCCACATTGCGTTTATGTGTTTTGTACGGATCTCAGAACAAACAGCAACTTTTGCCTTATAAAACATTAAGAGATTGGTTTTTATAACCGAAGTGGAGCGTGTTTACAGCGCGGTACGCACTGAGTCCTTATATAAAACAGATACGCTTCGTCTTTAACCTTTTAAAGCCTAGCGGTAACTTTACGTACCACCAGGTTTAACATTAAAAAATTCTACGTGGTGCCCACATTGCGTTTATATGTTTTGTACGGATCTCAGAACAAACAGCAACTTTTGCCTTATAAAACATTAAGAGACTGGTTTTTATAACCGAAGTGCAGAGTGTTTACAGCGCGGTACGCACTGAGTCCTTATATAAAACAGACACGCTTCGTCTTTAAAGGGTTAATATTTTCTAATGAACATTTTAACAACTGTGCCTGTGTGTTTTCCCCGTGAAGATGGTGTACTAGTACGCCGAAACATGTCGGGGTTTATGTAAAGTGATTGAATACTGTGTTTTAACATTGCATTCCAGATGGTGTTGTTATATATTGTTGTAATATATGCATGTACACAGTATGGACAGTGTTAAACTCTTCTTGTGTGTTAGAAAGTCCGTCCGTGCAACACTGCAAGAAAACCCTCAGCCTCTCTCTGCTCTTCAGTTACATTTATTGAATGTGTCTACTGTATTTATTAGGGTATGATTCTTACATGGCAGATATTTCATGGTGAAATATAGCTTCAGAGTTGAACAAACATGTAAAAAATTGTACCTACGTTTTTAAGTCGCTAAGAAATGGGAGTGATAGGGCTGAAGATTAAGTGCTGGGTGTGGGATGAACTAAAGAATAGAAAGGGAATAAAAGAGAAATATAGGAAGGGGGAGATAGAAAAATAGAACCTTGAGGGGGAAAAAAAAGAAAGGCTGAGAAATACGGGAAAAAAGTGAATCACAGGATTGAAACGGTGGGGGGGGGGGCCGCGCCCAGTATAAAGTCGTTTGTGGGGATGGACCGATGGAAGCACTTGTGTGTAACCTCCACCGTCTATCCGTGTGAAAGCACAGCTTTGCGCAAACAATTTTTCAAGTTCCAACCATTTTTTTAAATATTATTTTATATCTATATTTCAAGCAGGCATTTTAACATTGGTCTCAGAAATAATTTTGTGTTCTGAAATATATCTATAGTGGTAGTATATTAAGTTACAATTGAGTAGCAGCAAATCCTTAGGTGATTCGTACCTTCGTTCTATTGCGACTGGGTGCTATAACTGTTATGATTCTATATGTAATCAGGAGGAGACTATAATAGTGGAAACAACACAGTCCGGGTTTTGAATAACAAGACACGCAATGTACATAAAAAAGTAATATTAAGGCGCGTTCGCGTAACCATTGTTGCCGTGGAAAAGCAATCAGTATTACATATTCTGTGTGTGTGTTTGTAGCCTTAGTTATCCAGCATGCAAAGCGCATGCGCCGTATTATGTTGCCATCTGTGGCCTGTCTGGCTGTACCATATTTTTCCACATTATCTAATAAACGGCACGATTTTCGGAAAAAGTTACTGAACGTAAAATGTGTGTTTTGAGTTTCCCTACAACTTTTGTCTGAAACATTTCTCATTCTGAGAAGAATTCAGCGAGATATTATCATAAACGTACACAGGTCTTCACGTAAAGTACCCGTTATTCTTCTCAGATTTAATGAATCTTGAATTTTCTGGGGATATTTTTGAGAAACACTCAAATATCAAATTTTATGAAAATTCATCTAGTGGGAGCAGAGTTTTTCCATGCAAACGGACGAATGGACGGACGGACGGACGGAGGGACAGACAGACAAACATGACGAAGTTAGTAGTCGCTTTTTGTAATTTTGCGAACGCACCTAAAAATAAATGCATTCCTTGCATAGGTTATTTTCCGACACTAATGGAAGACCCTGAATATGAGGGAATCACACTGTCCCGAAACGTTGTTAAATATTGACCTTTCGATAAGGCGCAACAAGACTTGCTCTGCACGTTAATATGTAGATAATATTTGGAATATTAGACTCTGAAGGTGAGGACAACGCGCTCTTCCGAAACGTCGGTGACTACTTGCCATTCCACACTCTGTGATGTCCCTCAAGTCGTGAAGCTTCATTTCAATGCGTCGCAATGTTCAGTGCGTTCCTCTTCCTTCATGAATTAATAACGGATTCTCTGTCGGTTGACGTCGCGTTTCACTCCATTTCCAGAAGGAATCAACTGCATTTCACGGAACCCTGTCATGTGCGGGAGACTTGACACACGTGTTAAATTTCATCGGAGAATCTGCTTTTTCCTCTCCCATCTCAAATTTGTACAAAATAAAATTACGGCACCACAAGATCCCCATCTCAAAGCATCAAAATTTAAAGCACTGAAGCATTCACTTCTATTGTCGTCTTATATAAAATACAATTCTTACCTCGCAGTGAACACTCTCCATATCTTGTACGAATGGCAGTCGCTCAGTGCTGTTTAGAGATATAGTCACTGCTTGCGGCACCTGACATTCTCGTACCTGTCTTGATGAAACACACACCCTGTGGGATATTACGCCGTTTCGAGTGGTAAATGGTAGCATTCTGAAACGTCGATGTTTATGGACTAGTTTGACACAGCATAATATCCGAGAAGGTTGGAGGCTTAAGAAACACATGCACTGTGTGGGTAAAATTTGGGCGTTTTCAGTGGCACATATTCTTACCACTGGGGTTTAGAGGGTTAATTAAAACAGCAAACTATATATGCATTTTTATATTCCCTTTTTTTTATTGACGGCTTTTTAAGGCGCGTTCGCAAAATCGCGAAAAGCGGTTATTAGCTCAGTCATATCTCTGTCTGTCCGTCCCTCCGTCTGTCCGCATGCAACAACTCGGCTCCCGCTGGACGGATTTTCATGAAATTTGCTATTTGAGGATTTTTCTAAAACCTGTCGAGAAAATTCAAGTTTCGTTAAAATCTGACAAGAATAACGGGTACTTTACATGAAGACCTATGTAAATTTATGGTAATATCGCCATGAATTCTTCTTAGGGTGAGAAATGTTTCAGAGAAAAGTTGTGGAGAAAGTCAAAACACATTTTACATTCAATAACATTTTTTCTAAAACCCTACCTTTTATGAGGTAATGTAGAAAAATACGGTACAGCCAGACAGGTCACAGATGACAATATAATATGGCGCAAAAAAAGATGTGATTTTAGTACTGAATAACGAAGGTTAGAATACCCACACTCATAGCGTTTAATATTTATTGCTTTGCGACGGCAAAAATATTTACGCGAACGCGCCTCGATGTTACGTCATACGTACAATGCCAGTCTTTGTTACATTATTTTAACAACTGACTCTGTCAGTATCTGTCATTTGTCTTTACACCCAATTTAAATGCTAGCCAAGTGTTTCCATACAGCTATATCTGTTACATAGAGAAAACAATGGATCACCCTTCAGGCCAGTCGTTTAAGTTTCAGTCCTGTTATGCAGTTGTTATAGTCATTTTATAGCTATACAATAGTAATGGCCGAACTGTAGTCCGTCATGACTCGATCTTTAAAGCAGGCTTTGTAATCTGCCAACTGTTGCTTGTATAATGAGAGATGTTAATACAGGATGCGCGCATTGTTGCTGTTTGGAATTTATAGACGCCATGGTAACGTTTTGAAGAGTTGTTAGTGAATAAGCGGACGCATGTGTGAATGGATTGGGCGGAGGGATATATGCAGTTACACGATATACATCCTAAAATCTGTTCGTAGTACAACTTCACTCCATTGAATTTCAATTTCTCGCGGATTTTAACACTTTGAAAATAGGAATATGTTTAAACCTTATTTTAAATTTTGATTTACATTGCCTAAAAGTATAGTTTTCTACAGAACAAATAAAAACACGTGAATTCAGTTTAGGGAAATAATTGCGGTTTTTATTCTGAGAATTATTTATTTTACTGTGCTTTAAGTTGAAAATGTTCAATACTTTAATATTATTAAAAAGGCACTCAGAGGTTGAAGAAATTTTATTCCGTTGTCGTACACTTAACATCAATATGTCATTATTTATTTAGATTATAAGTGCACCTATTCCGCATTGTGTCTGGTAATCGTGTTTAAGATTTGAACATGTACGAAAAGACTGTAGCCAAAATAGTTAAGACGTATTAAAATTGAGTCTGTTATTATGGTAGAAATTCCTTAACTGCAACTGTTTCATAGTCTTAAAAACGAAGAACTTAAAACACTTTTCTCAAAATTTTCTCAAATTTTGATAGAAAAGGCATAGAAGTATGTTTTGGAAGTGGGAGTATTATATTAATGACTGTTACTGCTATACAGGGTGTTTCATATTTTGTCTACCAAGGGAAATAGTAATAAAATCGGTCTTGGTAAATGTTTATCCAAACACGTAGGCCTTCGTAATTAACAGCATGGGGAAAGAATTTCGGCACTACAATACATGGACTGTAAAAAGGTAAAGCTATCCCATTACAGGCCTGGGCAGGCCTTAAGGGTTCCACCAGGTTGAGGCTCCCAAATTTCAAGACAATTGGCACATGAAGGTGGTAAGGTTGTCAGTCCTACGCACAGGCCGCCTTTACCCCCCCCCCCCCCCAGGAAATATTCCTGGTACTCATTTCTGTTAGAGGCTGAGCCAACCGCAGGGCCATATTGGGGCCGGAAGGATCATGTCAATGAAAAATTCCGATGACGCCATCGGGAATCGAACCCGCGACCTTCCGGCTTGTAACGCAGTGCCTCAACCAACTGCGCCACCGCGTGCCCCACATCCAGTATATAGGCCTGCATGGTTTCCTCACCCAAAAGTGGGATCAAAATCAGCAATAATCAGCAGCGAAACTTTAAGAAAAGTATATAAATAGGGGATAATATACGCCAATAGAACGTAAAAAGAAAGAAGGTTTGGTAATTTATAAGGAAATAAAATGGAATTTTGTGATTGGTGTTCTTTTTTGCACCGTTTAGCTTTATACAATCTACATTTCTACGCTCATATTCTTGCTATTCAAACGACTGGGAAGTCATCGCATTAAAGAACGGACCTGTGATTACTTTTCCACTCTGTTGGCAACTAGGTCAATTGTTGGGAAAGAGAACAATGGCGTCCGAATTTTGTCAGCATTACGGACAAAGGCGCTAAGAGAGCGAAATAATAAAGATGCTATCGCTCAAAGTACCTGTGCAACGGAAATTCAGATTGAATGCTTTTTGAAGCAGCGGCAACTCAACAATGAAACAATTCACGGCTGTCGGTTCTTCTGTGTAAAATTACCGGCCAGCATTATGTTACATGTGGTCAGCAGCCTTCGGAAATGAAGCAATTTTAGTCTCCAGAGAAACAGTGAGATAAGTGCCAACAGAAGCTGGAATTTTTCCAGGATTGGAAATGGGCGTAGCTGTACTGTCTGTGGTTCCAGAGTGATACTTTATAAACGCTTTTTAGAGTGCTTTGAGACTTAGAAATTGCTGACGAACTCGGTAATAACGTCATGAAAGGGACTGGCAATTTAGTGTCATTATAAACGAGTGTTGTTCTAACGGGGTAATGGTTAATAACGAGGAATTAATAGGTACCGCAGAGCATCTGACGGTATAAACGAAATTACGTATAAACCTATGTCGTCATAACCGAGCTCGAATGTATCTTTCTCAAAAATGGCAAAAGAGTGACTGTATTCCCTAATCTGTATTTTCAATAATTCCATTTACGTCTAACGTAAACGATGTTGAAATTTTTATGGGAGTTTCTTTAATAGTAACTCCTTCAAAAGAAATTTAAATTGTCGTTCAATTTCTGTAGAGATGCCTGCACTAAACAACAGACATACCTTTCTTTCAGTCACACCTTGAGCACTCATTAGCAGGCGGTGGTTGAGTGATTTCGGCCTCAGATAAGAATAAGCACGAACAGATACGTTACACGTTTTATAACTAGCTGTTACCTTTACATTACCTCGACATACCCTGTTCTGTACGTGTATACACGTGTTTTGGGGCAGTAAAGATTACGCATTGAATTAAGCCTTATAAGAAGGAAAACAGGGCACGCGGTGACGCAGTTGGTTGAGGCACTGCGCTACAAATCGGAAGGTCGCGGGTTCGATTCCCTATGATGTCATTGAAATTTTTCATTGACATAATCCTTCCGGTCGCACTATGGCGCTGGGGTTGACTCAGCCTCTAACAGAAATGAGTACCAGGAATATTTCCTGGGGGGTAAAGGCGGCCCTGTGCGTAGGGCTGACAACCTTACTACCTTCATGTGCCGATTGTCTAGAAATCTGGGAGCCTCAACCTCCTGGAACCCTAAGGGACTGTCCAGGCCTGCAGTGGAATAACTTTTAAGAAGGAAAACAATTTTAATTTTAATACTGATAAGAATTCCCTTAATTTATTGTCCTCCATCGTGCTAACATCGGTGTCTTTCTGCTGTAAGCGGTACTGAAAAACGAGTTTTATGGAATCCATTCAGATTTTTAATAAGATAGACAGCACATTGTTCACATACTGTAGAGCCTTAATTTATATGGCCGGTAGAGCACATCCAGTAATTGAATTAGGGTAACTCTGCTGTCAATGAAAGGCAAGACCGCTAGAGTTTCGGCATCTTCCTGTATCCGTCCTGACGTCAGAGGTCGGTAAATCAGTACTTGTGAATGAATGTGGAAATTCGCTGCTCGCGTGCAAGTAACAAATTGGCTAAAATTAAAAAAGGCAGTATACGAACTACGTGATGTTTATTTTTAATTTCACATTTATATTTTTAATTTAAAATTAAGCTTTATGTTTAAGGAATTTTAATTTATATTTTTTGTAATTTATTACTTTATCTATAATTTGAAAATCTTACGAATTGGATGATTTTTATCCTGACATAATCCTTCTCACTACGTACATGGTCATGTCTCGAAATCAGAATGCAGGACAAAATCACAAGATAGATAGTAAATCCTTTGAAAGGGTGGAAGAATTCAAATATTTGGGAACAACCCTACCGAATCGAAACTCCATTCATGAAGAAATTAAGAGTAGATTGAAGTCGGGGAATGCTTGCTATCATTCGGTGCAGAATATTTTGTCTTCCAGTTTGCTATCCAAAAAAAACAAAGATTAGGGTATACAGAACTGTAGTTTTACCTGTTGTTTTGTATGGGTGTGAAACTTGGTCTCTCACACTGAGGGAGGAACAAAGACTGAGGGTGTTCGAGAATAGGGTGCTGAGGAGGATATTTGGGCCTAAGAGGGACGAGGCGACAGGGGAGTAGAGAAGACTACATAACGAGGAACTTAATGACCTGTACTCATCACCAAATATTATTCGGGTAATCAAATGGAGAAGAATGAGATGGGCGGGGCATGTGGCACGTATGGGGGAGGAGAGAGGTGCATACTGAATTTTAGTGGGGAGACCCGAGGGAAGGCGACCACTTGGGAGACCCAAGCGTACATGAGAGGATAATATTAAAGTGGATCTTCAAGAAGTGGGATGGAGGGGCATGAACTGGATTGAGCTGGCTCAGGATAGAGACAGGTAGCGGGCTCTTGTGAATGCGGTAATGAATCTCCGGGTTCCATAAAATGCGGGAAATTTCTTGACTAACTGAGAAACTGTTAGCTTCTCAAGAAGGCCTCTGCTCCATGCAGTTAGTTAGTTAGTTAGTTAGTTACTTAGTTAGTTAGTTAATAATCTTTCTCAGAGTCAACGAAATGTATTGTCATTTTGTTTTTCATCCAGGTCGTATCAGATACATGTGTAGTATATCAAATATAACTTCGACTAATACGGCCGAGTACAGTTGTGCCATCTGCCACTGCATCCTGAGGACGTGCACGCCGAAGAGTAATATCCACCGAAAATGTATCATTCTAGCTTAGTGGTCTCGACTTTATGATTTAGAATTTCTTGACAGTCAATTCTGATAGCTGATTTGTTTACTTTTCGCCTGCTACAACAAATTATTTATTGATACATTAAAATATAGAAAGATCACTACTTGCACACGCGTTCTGTTCACGATTCACGCAAAATATACGGCATAAAAGATGACTGTAATATTGTCCCTGCTCTTAATTTTGAATCACGCCATAAACCGTAAGGAGCAGTGGAGTTAGAGCTCCAAGCATTCTTTCCTCTGCTTTAAATAGGGGTACGTTTTTAACTGTTTAAAGCCTAGCGGTAACTTTAAATACGACCAGGTTTAACATTAAAAAATTCTGCGTGGTGCCCACATTGCGTTTATGTGTTTTGTACGGATCTCAGAACAAACAGCAACTTTTGCCTTATAAAACATTAAGAGACTGGTTTTTATAACCGAAGTGGAGAGTGTTTACAGCGCGGTATGCACTGAGTCCTTATATAAAACAGATACGCTTCGTCTTTAAGGGGTTAACTTCACACCCAGACAGTTTTATCGCCGGGGAAGGAATCCTGTGCCTGTTGAATAGACAGGTTTGTGGTCCCCAGTGTCGATGTGGGCATTTTGGAAAGAAGGTGAACTCATTGCCGACCCCAGTGGCCGCGCGGTCTAAGGCGTGGGTCTGCGGCCGAGCGCTTGCTGGGATCGTGGGTTCGAATCCCACCAGGGGCATGGATTTTTTTCTCTTGTACAGTGTTTTTGTTGTCAGGTACAGGTCTCTGCGACGGGCCGATCCCTCGTCCAGAGGAGTCCTACCGACTGTGGTGTGTGTTTGAGTGTGATAAAATGAAATTACAAAAACCTTCGACACCTGCTGTCAACAAGTAGGTAGAAGAGGGAAGGACTAAGAAAGAAAGAAAGAAAGAAAGAGGATAAGCTCATTTATCTGTTGTATAATGAATGAAGATTCCTCGTTCGTCGGACCCGCAACCCCAACGCTATGTTGACTCAGGTATCTCTTTCTTATAGAAGACATATATTCAGGTAAATACCTAACTAAATCAGTGTTGTTAAATAAACGTCCTATTTGAGAATAGTCGAGATTTTGTCGATAGTCAAATCGCAATATTCAGTGTTGCTAGTTCTGTTTTGTGAGACCTCACTTTGATATAATACCCTGATGATGATCCCATAACGGATCGAAACATGGAGCAGTGTTTAACGTGATATTTTAACTTAAAATATCTGGGAACAATACAGTGCATTGTGTTGGGACTGAGTGTTGTGATTTAACATTCGAGATACGATTTACTCTTTTCTGATGTTGCACATTTGAGGTTGATAGTTGGTTATCGACGTTTCGGACCATATTTAACCCTTGGAAATCTGACAGATATGTTGACCCGAAACGTGGGTAAAAAACTACAGACCTACACCGCGTAACATCTCAGAAGAGCAAAGACCTCACCCATACCGTGGCGGAAGCCTGAACTCTCGTACCCAGCAAATTCATTCACAAAGATATATTCCTTCCTTCGTTGCAGGTTCCTGTGGCGACGGATTCGGACGCGCAAGGCTGACGGTTATGAAGATGTGCTGCAGAGAGATGGCAGTTCTGACCCGCTGGCTGTGAAGTCACTGTCACCTAGCGGCAACCTTCTGACAGACGAGGTGAGCAGGCCTGATAATATTAAAGTGGAAAATACATTCTCTTAATATAAATTTTGCAGACAGTGAAGGCCGTAATGTGTTTTGTGAAGGGACGCTGATGGAAAACGTATCTTGGTTTTTGTCAGGCCTGTCACCGGAATACCGATGCAAATTCATTTAATCTTGTTCGTGCTACGGACGTACATAAGCCATTCGCCTTGTTAGTGGGTGTTAAGTTGGTTTAGGTTAAATCACGTTAGGTTAGATTAAGTAACATTACGACAGGTTTCAGACGTGCAGATATGAGTTAAGTTGCTTCAGGTTAAGTGGGCTTATACATAAACATGTTAATTTAAATCAGTGTAACTTATATTACATTACGTTACGTTAGGTTTGCAGACGTTACACTCGTCCCTTAACGTGTTATAGTAAACTGGGTACGGTGAATTACAGCGACTTTAAATTACATTACTGCAGGTTATATATATATATTTATATATATACACACACAGTGTATATATGTATATATACGATGACGTAGTTTTTAAGATGCTACATCAAACCGCCATCTGAATTGCGGCGTTTGTAATGAACGTGAAAAAGGTACAATCAGCAAGTAACAATCCGAAGTGACTTTAATCGGGTTGATATTTGGTACTTGAGGCGGACATATTGTGCTGCTTACGTCACTCTATAGGGCGCCGCGCGCGCGTCACTGTCTATGGAATGTTACATCAAGGGATTCATGTAAACCTTCAGATTGACTAAAGCTGTATTTGCTGGTTAAATTTCATTGATTCAAGTAACCCTATGAAGCCCAGTGGTTACTGTATGTACCTCCAGGTTTAGCATTCACAAATTCTACGTTCTGCCCACACAGTGTATTTATGTGTTTTGTGTGGATCTCAGAACAAACAGCGATTATTTCCCTATACAGCATTAACTGATTGGTTTTTATAACCGAGACGGAGTGTGTTTACTGCGCGGTACGAACTGAATCTATATGTACACACCTAAAGCCCAGTGGTTACTGTATGTACCGCCAGGTTTAACATTCACAAATTCTACGTTCTGCCCACACAGTGTATTTATGTGTTTTGTGTGGATCTCAGAAGAAACAGCGATTATTTCCCTATACAGCATTAACTGATTGGTTTTTATAACCGAGACAGAGAGTGTTTACTGCGCGGTACGGACTGAATCTATATGTACACACCTAAAGCCCAGCGGTTACTTTATGTACCGCCAGGTTTAACATTCACAAATCCTACGTTCTGCCCACACAGTGTATTTATGTGTTTTGTGTGGATCTCAGAACAAACAGCAATTATTTCCGTATACAACATTAACTGACTGGTTTTATGGTGTTTACTGCGCGGTACGGAGTCAGTGTATATAACTCCAGTTAATTTTGATCTTTAAGGCTTAACGTAACTGCGTGATATTCAGTGTCAAATGAAAGAGACGCCTGTACTAATTACGATCTTGTTAAAAAGTCTGAAACTTTTAAGCCTGTTGCTGTTTAAACAGAAATCTGGTAAAACTTCCAGCCTGCTCACTCACTGACAGAAAAATATAACGATCTATTCAAAGGTATTGCCAGGAACGCTACCGCGGTGGGCAAGTTATTTAACATTTAAGCCATTTTGGTTTATTTTGTAGCGCCAGCAGGCCAGAGAGCTTCTCAAATTATTTCCGAGTTTCAGAAGTTTTTAGATACGGTCGAACTCGGATATAACGTCATGAAAGGGACTGAATATATTGTGTCGTTATAAATGAGTGTTGTTACAACCAAGCAGTATAGTGTTTTGGTTAAGAGTGGGGAGTAAATTGGTACCACAGAATATGTGATGCTATAGATAATGTGTCGTATAAACCGATGTTGTTATAACCGGTTTCGACTCTACTCATATGCAGTGACTTAGCATCACTCTGTGTTTGAAGAAACACATAAGACTTTTTGGAAACGAGAAAAAGGGGTACGTAATTATGTATAGGGTTACTGGGAACACAGAATGTCATTTTATCTGTAGATCAAAAAGAAGAGGGTAACTCAGACGGTACAGTGATTAACCTTTTAAAGCCTAGCGGTAACTTTACGTACGACCAAGTTTAAAATTTAAAAATTCTACGTGGTGCCCACATTGCGTTTATGTGTTTTGTACGGATCTCAGAAGAAACAGCAACTTTTGCCTTATGAAACATTAAGAGGCTGGTTTTTATAACCGAAGTGGAGAGTGTTTACAGCGCGGTACGCACTGAGTCCTTATATAAAACAGATACGCTTCGTCTGTAAACTACAGGCTGGAAGCTGGGGGCTTTGTGGTTCGACTCGCGAGAGGGGCAGAAACTTGTCTCTTCTCCGAAGCAGCTTGACTAGCTATGGGGCCCACCCCCAACCCCCCCTCCATTCAACGGATACCAAGATATTCTTTTCTCAAGTAAAGCGGCCGGAGCGTGACTTTGATTCTGCTCTATCTAGTGTGATGTTCAAGATTGTGTAGAGCTATACTTGTACCACCACATATACTTTATTGGTTTTGTACACTGTATGTATTGGTTTTGTACACTCTATGTATTGGGTTTGTACACTGTATGTATTGGTTTTGTACACTGTATGTATTGGTTTTGTACACTCTATGTATTTTTGTCAGTGCAATGCTTTTTCTGTATCGTTTATTAGTTCCGAATTATTAATATTATCGAACTGAACTTCAATTTTTCGTGGACCGCCTCTGGCCCACGATCAATAGTTTGAAACCCCTATCGTAGACTATTGATTTTATTTCCCTGTTTAGCTCGCCCCCTAACTAATGCAGGCGTGTTTAGTGTCTGTCTGTTAGTAGGCTGCATTGTAACATTTGTTAGCTTAATACCTACGAGAGTGAACGCCAAGTGTTTAGAAGTTTCACGTCTTCTGGGATGTTATGAAGCGTGGATTGGTAAATAGTTACCGACGTTTCGAAAGATCGTGTAGACTCCACCTTCAGGGTCAGTCAGTACAAGAATAAATGCAGAACTACTTGAACCTGAAGAAGAAGGTGTTATGATCGTTTGAAAATTCGTTAACTATTTACTAATATACACGGCGCAACATTACAGAATATACGTGATATCGGGCTTAGGCTGCGATGTAGATGAGATCTTCGCTCTTCTGGGATGTTATGCAGCGTCGAGTGGTAGATCTGTACAGACGTTTCGGGACAACATATCGGTCCCATATTCATCGGTAACCATAACCGTGCATGTGTTCGAACCACCTGATATAATTCTGTAAACTGAGGTTTGAATGCCACGTCGTGAAAAGGGATCTAATTCATACACTCCCTGATTTCCCACCGCCCACAATACAAACATGGTGAAAGTGCGAAAGTTTGAAATACGAGTTTTACAGGGATCCCAATGTGTTGCATGGCACATGTGATGTATACTGTAAAAGTATCTAGCATTTCCTAAGAAATTGTTTTCTGAAATATGAGACAATATGGCTGCTGCACCAAATTTGCAAATAGCTTCTGTTGTGTTGACAATATCTAATGAAGTATCTAATGCTAATATCTAACGACGTATGGAGTTAGGAATGCAAATATTTACGTCGAATTAGATCACAAGTGCCGACCCCAGTAGCTACGCAGTCTAAAGCATGGGTCTGCGGCCGTTCGCTTGCTGGGATTGCGGGTTCGAATACCTCCGGGGACATGGATGTTTGTGTTGTGTTGGTTGTATAAGGACAGTAATATGGAACGTAATTGATATGAAGTGGGAGGGAAGGATTCAAAGGTACAAAATGGATCAAAGGAACAAAACAGGACGAGAAAAAGAAATGCCGCCGGGGGCATGGATGACTGTCTCTTTTGAGTTTTGTGTGTTGTCAGGTATATGTCTGTGCGACAAACCGATCACTCGTCCAGAGGAGTGCTAATGAGTGTGGTGTGTCTGAGTGTGATTTCAAAATGTAAAAAAAAAAAACATGAGGAGGTCTGGGTCCACTGGGGCTCTCGAACCATGAAAAAAGGATCACAAATATGCTTCGAAATTTTTAAAAGAAATATTTATATGTCAGTAACTACCAAAGCTTTATTGTTGTAAAATTTGGATTTTATATACAGGATGTTCCTCTAACGCGTTTTTCAGCCGTCATGATCATTCATTATGCAGTAACAATGCCTTTTGCTCTACGGTGTAATATCCAGAGTTAAAATCGCTTTGTTGCATATGATATAATCGAATTTTGTTCTAACATAAAAAGTTCAGAAATGGTTCAACACAATGTGTAGTAACAAATTTGTAATTTCTGTTATTTTCAGCATAGTGACTGAAAATTTTGAATGCATGTAAACGCTCTAAATTCTTGTTATATTGTGTTTTCTTAGTTGTGTGAAGTGCCTTCTGTGAATTTCGAGGTCGACTTCTTCATTTTCTCGCTGCATAACAGCTTTCTTGCCTGCAAGATATTTGTGCAATTCTGTCAACAGTTTTAAACTAGTTAACAAATGACTCGCCCACAGGAATTAGCTGGCACTTCAATCTAATTGCAAAGTAAACCAAAATTAATTCCAAACTATCCGATCTAACTGACTGACTGACTGACTGACTGACTAACTAACTAACTAAATAACTAACTAACTAACTAACTAACTAACTCTATGGAGCAGAGGCCTTCTTGAGAAGCTAACAGTTTCTCAGCTAGTCAAGAAATTCCCCGCATTTTATGGAACCCGGAGGTTCATTAACGCATTCACAAGATCCCGCCACCTGTCCCTATCCTGACCCAGCTCAATCCAGTCTATGCCCCCATTCCACTTCTTCAATATCCATTTTAATATTATCCTCCAATCTACGCCTGGGTCTCCCAAGTAGTGCCTTCCCTCAGGTCTCCCTTCCAAAATCCTGTATTACCTCTCTTTTCACATGCTACATGCCCCGCCCATCTCATTCTTCTCCATTTGATTACCCGAATAATATTTGGTGATGAGTACAGGTCATTAAGTTCCTCGTTATGTAGTCTTCTCCACTCCCCTGTCGCCTCGTCCCTCTTAGGCCCAAATATCCTCCTCAGCACCCNTTCCGATATCAAAATGTTTTCATTTTCCGACAGAAGTACCGTCCACATTTGTTCAGCGTAATTAAGTCAGCAGTCCTACAGATTACGCAATTGAAACTTGTGGACAGATTTGTTCTTACTCAAATACAATTTTCAAACATGCCACTCCGTTGTGTTGCAAAATATTAATCAGTTTTTCCAGTCAAACACAGTTTTTCTTTTTAATATTATTATTATTAAAAATATATGGCTACTACACGTTTCGACCCACTAGTGGCCATCATCAGGTACACCTTTACACCTTTTAGTTTTTGTACTGCGTACCTGATGATAGCCACTAGTGGGCCGAAACATGTAGTAGCCATATATTAATAATATTATTAAAAAGAAAAGTTGTGTTTCACTGGAAAAACTTATTAATATAACTTAAATACATTCTAAAACATGTCATTCTGAGATATCCTGTTGGACGCTTCTCGTGTTCCACATTGCAAAAACGGCACAGACTCTAAAAACCAACTAATCAAGTCCATTCTAAATTCCAGTCATTCACTCTAAGGAAGAAACAAATAAATCCATATTTCCCCCTACAATCGTATTTCGAGTCAAACAAGCTCCGCTTTGCAAATTGAATGTGCTTCATCAAGATTCTATGCAAAGTATCGTCGGAGCCCTTTTGACCACGAAATACCTTGTACTCTTCAAAACTAGAAATCTAATAAAAATGTAACATAAATTTTCTTTGCACGCAATTGAAAGAGAAAGGTGATTCAAAGGAAACAAATGTAATAAAAACGTTCGTAATAAAAGACGAAAAAGGAAACGAGAGATACAAGTATCTTCTCACGCTACACTCGTGCGTAATAAATCTGGCTTACCAACTCTGACGTTATATTTGCAAAGCCCCTGCACTGATGGTCCTGAAATTCCCTCAACCTTTTCAGCGCTTCTGACAAACTGAGTCCTCAAGTTTTAAACGGAGAACTTACAGCGTTCTTATCTGAATGTCGTCACCACACGCATTGAAATGAGCGTGCGTAAGTGTTAATCACCTGAATCTAATTTATTTCCTTACATGTCAAATCATCTGATGATTTTTAATCATATTAAATGAACAATTTAAAAAAAACTCCCCTGTTTCTTTCAGCGTTTTGTTTAGTCTATAAATATTTCGTATTAAAGATGTATTTATTTCCAAAAATAACATTTACAGACGAAACTGCGGTTTGTATGTTTCTCTGCTACGTATATGGGACGCAGTAATAATGCATTATTCATGAATAAAGCCTCGTCCTAAAGCCCTCAGAACAAACAGGGTAAGACGTGAACTTCAGATCCTTATTCTAGAAATATATTTGGCAGGAAAAAAAAAAAGGAACAAGAAAAATTGCCAACTATTTATCTTACTTACGTGAAGAACTTCGAAGCCAGGTGGTAACCACAGGCCAACGCAACATCCGCTTTAACATGTGTGAGTCATAAATCTTATCCACAACATATATTTATGTTTTTTTTACGATTTTAAAAACAAATAGAATATTCCCCTATGCAGCATTAACAAGACATTTTTTTACAATTAATGCGGAATGTGCTTTATATGTGATGAGAAGTAGAATTCTGCGGCATTTTTAATACGTTCCATATCCTTGCACTATATCATACAAAAACAAAAGTTACCAACTAATGCACAACAAGTACGTTATCTTCGTTCGTAGAAACCCTCCTACATGTTTCGACCCCACTGCGAACGGAGTGCGAAGCCAGTGGCACATTCTCACTCAACTGTGTAAGTGCAACCCTAGTGTAACGAAACTCTTCTCCCTGAAGATGACCCAACGCGGTCGAAACATGTAGGAGGTTTTATATGAATGAAGATAACATACTTTTTGTGCATTAGTTGGTGATTTTTGTTTTTGTTCACTACGTTGTTTTCACAGTGCATTTTTATTGACTTATTTCTTAAAAAGATACCGACAATAACGCACAAGTTTTTACCATATGTGACCCCAAACTCCTTAGGCAGCCACCTTTACTCCTACATATTTTGGTGGCATATATACCACCGTCATCAGGGGCAGGCGTAGAGTTCACACTGGAGGCTGGGACGCCACTGGTGAGATACGGTCCTGCACACTACGTAACGGGACGGCCAGACACCCCAGCGCACCTGACTGGCATCACACAAAGAGCTACACACCCACCAACGCACACCGCAGACTTCGAGCAGCCCTACGCACCTGACCAAGCCGCTACACATCTGGCATCACGTAAAACTTTCGCATGCCACGCGTTCTGCAAGCCCCGAGCATTATCGCATAGTTACAGCAGTGTCACCGGGGCTAGCTACCTACCTACCTACCTACCTACCTACCTACCTACCTACCTACCTACCTACCTACCTACCTACATACATACCTACCTACCTACGCACCTACCTACCTAACTACCTACCTACCTACCTACCTACCTACCTACCTACCTACCTACCTAACTAACTAACTAACTAACTAACTAACTAACTAACTCCATGCAGCAGATGCCTTCTTGAGAAGCTAACAGTTTCTTAGCTAGTCAAAAAATTACCCGCATTTTATGGAACCCGGAGGTTCATTACCGCATTCACAAGAGCCCGCCACCTGTCCCTATCCTGAGCCAGCTAAATCCAGTCCATGCCCCCATCCCACTTCTTGAAGATCCATTTTAATATAATCCTCCCATCTACGCCTGGATCTCCCAACTGGCCGCCTTCCCTCAGGTCTCCCCACCAAAATCCTGTATGCACGTCTGTTTTCCCCATACATGCTACATGTCCCTCCTATCTCGTTCTTCTCGAGTTGATTACCCGAATAATATTTGGTGATGAGTACAGGTCATTAAGTTCCTCGTTATGTAGTCTTCTCCACTCCCCTGTCGCCTCGTCCCTCTTAGGCCCTAATATCCTCCTCAGCACCCTATTCTCGAACACCCTCAGTCTTTGTCCCTCCCTCAATGTGAGAGACTTTTGTAGGCTGTTTCGTAACATCATGATTTTTTACGGTGAGGCGTTGTTAGCACCTCGCCCAACTTCCAAGCTCGATGATCACCCCTTGTCGGCTGTCCGCGTCTGCTTATTCAATGTATTCGCAGCTACCCTCCATAACTGGAGGCCGTTCCTCCATCCGCAACTTGAAGACGCGCCATGCCGTTGTGACAATGAGCCACTTAACACCAGTCACCGGGGCTACTTCGTGGAATTCCGAGAACAACGGCCGCCTGCCACCACCTGAACACCACCCGCACGACCGGTTAACTTCAACGTCCAGCTGACTACAGTGTTCTACTTGACGGCCAGTGTGAAGGAGGCTCTGACGGTACATATACAGCGATGGACAGCAGTTCCTGTGGAGTGGCTTCGATGATGTGTGCATAAAAATACTGTATCTCACCAGCGGCGTCGCAACCTTCAGTGTGAAATCTCTGTCCCTGATGATGGTGGTGTATATGCCACCGAAACATGTAGGAATAAAGGTAACCCCCTAAGGACTTTGGGTCGCATAGGTCAAAACTTGTGCGTTATTGTTGGCAATTTTAAGCGAATAAACCCCAACAGATTCCTTTTATGTCCCTTCGAAGTAGTCATCTACTAATCCCATAATTCGATGCTGTATTCAGTCTACGCTTCTGACGGCCATATTGAATAAACCAGAGACAAATAAACAAACACTAAACTTGTAATTGTGACACATCTCTGCAGCACTAACGGTGTTTCATGGAATTTAACCCTTTAAAGACCAAGCGTATCTATTTTGTATAAGGACTCAGCCCGTACCGCGCTGTAAACACTCTCCACTTCGGTTATAAAAACCAATCTCTTAATGTTTTATAAGGCAAAAGTTGCTGTTTGTTCTGAGATCCGTACAAAACACATAAACACAATGTGGGCACCACGTAGAATTTTTTAATGTTATACCTGGTGGTATTTGAAGTTACCGCTAGGCTTTAAAAGGTTAATATTGGATAAATTTACAAGAAGAAAACTGTAGGGCCGTTTTGGTTTCGGTTAAACACAGAGAAAACTCAGGGATATTTTACAATACGATGGGCGTGACTTCTCTAAGGATTTTTAGCTTAACTCGGTAAATATTTACCAGGCAGGAAATTGTTTCAGAGAAATGTTTTACGGTAGAATGAAATACGCGTTTACATACAATATATTTTGTGGACAGCTGTAAGTTTTTAGGGACGTTAAAGAAAATGGATGTTTATGTTCTTTCCAGACGTGTGTTTTGAAAGGTTCTATAATAGGCTGGAACGTGGTCTTCACTGTACTTTTTTTTCAGTGGTAAAACAGCCCCCAGTGGGCCAGGGCGTCCTCATTATGGAGGCTTCACGATCACAGACACACCACACTCGGTAGCGCTTCTCTGGCCAAGTGATGAGCCCGACGCAGAGACCTCTACCTGACAAAACACAACACTTTCAAAAGAGAGACATCCATGCCACTGGCGGGATTCGAACCCGCAATCCCAGCAAGATAAGGGCCGCAGACACACGCCTTAGACCGTGCGGCCACTGAGCCCGGCCTACACTCTATTACACACAATAAATGAAATACATTATTAATTGCCTCTATACGTCAGTCTGCGGCTGTTCGCTTGCTGGGATTGCGGGTTCGAATCCTGCCGAGGGCATGGAAGTCTGTGTCTTGTGAGTGTTGTGTGTTGTCAGGTTGAGGTCCCTGCGTCGGGCTGATCACTCGTCCAGAGGAGCGCTACCTAGTGTGGTGTGTCTGAGTGTAATCATGTAGTCTCTTAAGGGGAGGCCATGACCCAAATACGGGTCGACGGGCCACAGGAAAAGTAATTGCCCCTAGACTGTACTGAGAATGTGTACACACTGTGCTTTTAGTGCAACACTTCAAAATTAAGAGCAGATTGAAGTCGGGGAATGCTTGCTGCCATTCGGTGCAGAATCTTTTGTCTTCCAGGTTGCTATCCAAAAACACAAAGATCAGGGTATACAGAACTGTAGTTTTACCTGTTGTTTTGTATGGGTGGGAAACTTGGTCTCTCACACTGAGGGAGGAACAAAGACTGAGGGTGTTCGAGAATAGGGTGCTGAGGAGGATATTTGGGCCTAAGAGGGACGAGGCGACAGGGGAGTGGAGAAGACTACATAATGAGGAACTTAATGACCTGTACTCATCACCAAATATTATTCGGGTAATCAAATGGAGAAGAATGAGATGGGCGGGGCATGTAGCACGTATGGGAACAAGACAGGTGCATACAGGATTTTGGTGTGGAGAGACCTGAGCGAAGGCGACCACTTGGGAGACCCAGGCATAGATGGGAGGATAATATTAAAATGGATCTTCAAAAAGTGGGATGGAGGGGCATGAACTGGATTGAACTGGCTCAGGATAGGGACAGGTGGCGGGCTCTCGTGAGTGCGGTAATGAACCTCCGGGTTCCGTAAAATGCGGGGAATTTTTTGACTAACTGAGAAACTGTTAGCTTCTCAAGAAAGCCTGTGCTGCATGGAGTTA
The DNA here is from genome assembly GCA_013340265.1 of Coptotermes formosanus. Classification (NCBI taxonomy): domain Eukaryota; kingdom Metazoa; phylum Arthropoda; class Insecta; order Blattodea; family Rhinotermitidae; genus Coptotermes; species Coptotermes formosanus. The sequence continues at coordinate 328,904 of BLKM01000075.1, forward strand.
AGTGCTACCCTTCACTGCACTACGACTTTGAAATATATACATTTATTTAAAAAGACATAAAAGCCATAGTCATGGTTCTAATATGTGTAATAACAAAAGAATAAATATTTCATATTCGTTTTTATTCATTCGGTAGGCTTGTGCATAGAAAACATTTTAACCCTTTAAAGACGAAACGTAATCTGCTTTATATAAAGATTGCATGCGTACCGCGCAGTAAACACTTTCAACCTCGGTTATAAAAAATGAATGCGTTGCTGATGTTTACGGCAAAAGTTGCTGTTTGTTCTGAGATCCGTACAAAACACATAAACGTGATTTGAGCACTATGGAGAATTATTGAATGCTGAACCTGGTGGTACGTAAAGTTACCGCTAGGCTTTAAAAGATTAACGTCGTGGCAATTTTGATGTGCGAGCTAACAATGCCCAGTTTTGTATTTACTTAATGTTTGTTTATTATGGGGTAAGATTTAGTCGTCGTATTAAATATTTGTTTTTTAAAATTGTTTGAGTTCTGATGCACTTTGTGCAAAAAACCTCGAATGCCACATTTTTATACTCGCATTTATCCCTGTTTCGCTTTAAATTTGCCAGTTTTACTCTGTTTATAAGAAAAATTATCGAAGGTTAGCATTAACAACTTGGTAATCTTGAATCAGCAACAGAGAGAATCCGCCAGCTATAATACACTGTGTGTAGATACAAACTCCTCTTCTTTTAAGAAGAATATCAGGTTAATATGATACAAAATGTTTTTAGGAGCCATTGTTAGTTTGCTGACCTTTAATATAACAATAGGTTTTTTATAAGATGCATAGAAATACTGGATGAAAGTACATTAAAATGAGACAGATGTGTTTGTGTGTTTTGTATTTGTAATGAGTGAATAGCTGTACAAAGGCATAACAACGCGGGTACCAGAAAAATAGGAAGCGAAACTATCATTCTTGTTTGTAGCAGCATTGTGTACTTTTTAACAACACGCTCTACCCGTCCGTAACCAGGGACAGAATAATACAGTGAATACGTTAATTGATTAACAAAACTAAATTAACCCTTTAAATACGAAGCGTATCTGTTTTATATAAGGACTCAGTGCGTACCGCGCTGTAAACACCCTCCACTTCGGTTATAAAAACCAGTCTCTTAATGTTTTATAAGGCAAAAGTTGCTGTTTGTTCTGAGATCCGTACAAAACACATAAACGCAATGTGGGCACCACGTAGAATTTTTTAATGTTAAACCTGGTGCTACGTAAAGTTACCGCTAGGCTTTAAAAGGTTAATGAGACATAGAACTCTTCTCGTATTTGAAACTTTATCTAAAAAAAACTATGCGACAGAAAATGAAAATGTATCTTTTATGTCTTTATTTAAACGTAGTCCTTACCTCTTCTACTTACTGACGGTAGGTGTCGAGGTTGTTTATTTGCACTTGATCACACTCAAACACACACCACAGTCGGTAGGAATCCTCTGGATGAGGGATCGGCCCGTCGCAGAGACCTCTACCTGACAACACAAACACTGTACAAGAGAAAAAAAGTCCATGCCCCCGGTGGGATTCGAACCCACGATCCCAGCAAGCGAAGGGCCGCAGACACACGCCTTAGACCGCGCGGCCACTGGGATGAGCGTGTTTATTTAAACTGGACGAAACTGACCTCGCATTTCCCTTTGGCAAAAAATGTTTTGTACAAAGCTGAATTCTAAGCTTGCATCACGTATGAGAAAACTAAAGCAGAAATTGTGGTAGCAAAGAAACCTTGCCGGTATTCCAACGTCAGGCAATGATACATATCCAGAAAATGAACAACGCCACAGAATTAATTAGAATAATCAAAAGGAAGCCTCACGTATTAAGTTGAGAACTGTTTCGTTCGACATACATACTTGGGCACTGTAGAGTAATAAACAACCAGTCTATGAAGCCTTTAAATATAACACTTTTATTTTTGCGCAGAGTTTTGGTGGGGAAACCTGAAGGGAGGTAGGGGGACCCTATGATCTTAAAGAAACATGATGGGATTGTGTGGATTGAATTACTCTGGCTCAGAAGCGGGACAAGTGGCTGCCTGTTGTGAAAATATTAATGAAAATTTGGCTTTTATGAAATATGTAGAATTTCTTGACACATTAAGGAACTTGATTTTGAAGGACAACTTTGATTCATCGATCCATCTGAGATCTTCACTCTTACGGAACGTTACGCAGCGTAGGGTAGGTAGTAAGTACCGACGTTTCGGGACAACCTAGTGGTGCCATATTTAAGGGTCATGTAGTCCCAGAGATGAGACAAATATGTTGTCCCGGAACGTCCGTAACCAACTGTCAATCTACCCTGCCAAACATCGCAGAAGGTCGCAGAAATCATTTACACCTCGACGGAAGCCAGAAATGAAGCATATTACACATGTCTCTTCATAAATTTTATCTGAGAATAAATAATGTTACTACTATAACCAGTCAAGTGTCTGGTTAGATGTGAATGTACCAAAATATACGTCGTTGAAGTGATAACGCGCTACAAGGTCGGGGTTGTTGGATGTTGACAGATGTATACAGAGTATTGAATGCCAGAAGTGACTCGGAGAAAGGTGGAGGACCGGCTCCAGTGTCTCTTCCTCTATCCTGAACCTTATGTGGCGTCACCGGAACTTAACACAGGCCACGGAAGGTGATAAGCCAACCTGTACCCGTCTGAGTTATGAAACTGTCAAAATTAACTATCTAACAAACAAACTAACTACTTAAATATCTCCGTGAAGCAGAGCCCTTCGTTATAGGCTAATATTTCCTCAGCTACTCAAAAAATTACCTTAATTTTATGTAACCCGCAGGTTTATTACCGTGTTCACAACAGCACGCCACTTGAACCAATCCTGATCCAGATCAAACCACTCTGCACCCCCCACCCATCCTACTTCTGCAAGATATATCTTCGCATTTTCTTACCATCAACTCATAGATCTTCCCAGTGGTCTCTTTCACTCAAATCTCTCTACCAAAACCCTCTATGCACCTATTCTCTTATCCATACGTGCCACATGCCCCGCCCATGTTATTCTCTTTCATTTTGTCACCCGAATAATATTTGGTGGGACGTACAGATCATACTGCTTGCCGTCATGCAGTCTTCTCCACTCCCCTGTCACCTCATCCCTCTTAGGCCCAGAAACTCCTTCAGGACCCTATGCTGGAACAGCCGCAGACAAATTTCCTCCCTCGTTTATTAAGCAAATTTAAAAATGGTGGTTTTATTTCTAATAAAGTTAAATTCCTTACTTTACCACTTTGTCTGAAAGTTGTTCGTTTGTTAAATGAAACCACAATCCTCAGCGGGCAGGCGGTGGCGCAGTTGGTTGAGGCACTGCGCTACAAGCCGGAAGATCGCGGGTTCGATTCTGGATGCTGTCACAAAATTTCGTTAGATAAATCCTAAAAGGTTTCTAAGACGCTGTACAATGTTGTGATGTAATGGCTTTTTGGACTTTTTTCATCGTGCGAAGAATAAAACAACTACAATTAAAGTTACGACGTTTCGGAAGCTGACCTCAATCACTGGACAAGTGGTCCACTGATTGAGGCTAGCTCTATCTAAGGCACCCAACAGAGTAGGTGTTCCTCTCTTCCCCCCTCCTTTTACCTGAGGACGAAAGTAGAACCATCTTCCGAAACGTCGTAATTTTAATTATAGTTATTTTATTCTTCGTACGATGTAAAAAGTCCAGAAACTCATTACTTCACAAATTTCGTTAGTTTGTATATCCACAACGTATTTTTAGACGACCCTGTATATTAAATATTTTTAAACCCGATGATTCTTCCGAGATCCCAAAAAGTTTAGTAGGTGTTTGTGGGACGGTTGACAATAAAGTACAGTAAAATTTAATTCACAGACCGGCTTCATCAGTTACAATAATTTTAAGAAAATTTCTGTTAGTATTATTCTATGCTCCGTACCCATTGTTGTAAACGTTTTTGCAAGAGAATATCGCATGACATAGATAGAACCGAAGCTTGCAAAGAGTTAGAGCAAGCGATTTGGAGCTCAACATTTTATCGTTGTCCTCCAGAAATTGACGTGAATCTCGCTCTGCAAATACAGGTCACCACAAAGCAGTGTTATGCTTCTTCACTGAAGTGGCGCTGCAGTCCATGCCACAATAGATATGTCAATATTTCTACATCAGTCCCAACATGACGAAGGGCTCTTGTTTTCTGAACGACTCTTGCATGCAACATAGCAAAAATTTCATTTCAGTCCTTATGCCTATCACAAATACTGGACAATATAGTCAAATATATTCTACGACACAGTTTTATTCAAACCTATTTGTACTTATTGATCATACATTAATGCCTATCCCAGTGGCCGCGCGGTCAATGCGTAGGTCTGCGGCCGAGCGCTTGCTGGGATCGTGGGTTCGAATCTCACCGGGGACATGGATTTTTTTCCTCTTGTGCAGTGTTTGTGTTGTCAGGTAGAGGTCCCTGCGACGGGCCGATCCCTCGTGCAGAGGAGTCCTACCGAACGTGGTGTGTGTCTGAGTGTGATCAAATGAAATTACAAAAACCCTCGACACCTACTGTGAACAAGTAGGTAGAAGAAAGAAAGAAAGAAAGAAAGAAAGAAAGAAAGAAATTTGAAGATGCTGTGAAATTGGAATCAATGTGGAAAAAACTAAGGTGAAGGGAATCTGAAGGTAACATTCCTCAATACAGATTACGATAGATTAAAAACAACTGGAGAATATTGAATATTTCACGTATTGGAGTAACATCATAACAAATGATACAAGATGTACACGTGATTAAATCCAAAATTTCCATGGAGAAAGCAACAAACAACAACATGAAGATTCTTTTCAACAGCAAATTGGACTTAAATTTAAGGTAGAAAAATGTAAAGTTCTACATTTAGAGCATAGCTTTGTGCGGCGCTGAAACTTGAACAATTCGACATATAGATCAGAAATTCGTGGAAAGTTTTAAAATGTGATGCTGGCAAAACATAAGTAGGACCACTTGGACTTGCTAGGCATTACCATAGATGTGAGGATGATATTAAAAAATATCTTAAACCATATTATTGGTGTGTGGATTGGATTTCTGTCACTAAGATGGGTTCCAGTGGTGCGCTAGTTTAAACACGATACCAAAACGTCGGGTTCCATAAAAAGGCAGGGAATTTCTCGAGTAGTTGAACTGTTGGCTTCTCAAAGAGGACGCTGATCCATAGACTTATTTATGTGGTAGCCATTTCCATGACGTAAAGCCTTGTAACATGATTCATAAAGTTCTTTTACTAAGGCGATGCTGCTAAATCGAACTGCCGCTAGCAGACTGCGGGTTTGAAGTCATCTAGCAGCGAGATACGCACGAACTTGGGGATTTCGCTTATAGCCTGTTGTACACAGTTCTGGCTACGTGTCTTCTACAAGCAGACTTTTGGCGGGAGATGAATGTGCGGATTGGGAGGAACGCCGACTGAATATCAAGAACTTTCCATGATCCTATTTGTTGTGTGGTCTTGCAGCCAATCTCTTGTGAGGTTACGTATTGAATGCGAGACGGAATGCTGCATCGCATGAAAAATTCTTAGGTTGCTTAACCTTTTAAAGCCTAGCGGTAACTTTACGTACCACCAGGTTTAACATTAAAAATTCTACTTGGTGCCCACATTGCGTTTATGTGTTTTGTACGGATCTCAGAACAAACAGCAACTTTTGCCTTATAAAACATTAAGAGATTGGTTTTTACAACCGAAGTGGAGAGTGTTTACAGCGCGGTACGCACTGAGTCCTTATATAAAACAGATACGCTTCGTCTTTAAAGGGTTAATAATGTTGCCGCTGCTGTGTAGGTTATATAGTTTTGAATGAGAAGGAAAGGTCATCTTAAATGATGAATAGTTAAGGATTTGACAAGAGGGTGTCAGGGATTGTTCCAATTTACAGATCTGGAATAGAACCAGAGGGAACGAGAAGATCTCGAAAGACGTCAGCCAATATGGCTGATAATCGTGCATTTTATGAATACAAATCTTCAGGGGGTGTTACTGTGTTGCTGTGTTACAGCATGTCTGTTGGTGCTTACAGCCTATCGTAATTAAATATTGTGTGTACCAAAAATGTACATGTAAATACCTAACTAAATCTTTAAAAGACGAAATTAACCTGATTTATATTTAAAGATCCAATCCGTACCGCGCAGTAAACACACTCCATCTCGGTTATAAAAACCAGACAGTTAATGCTGTATAGGGAAATAATCGCTGTTTCTTCTGAGATCCACACAAAACACATAAATACACTGTGTGAGCAGAACGTAGAATTTGTGAATGTTAAAACCTTGCGGTACATACAGTAACCACTGGGCTTTAGGTGTGTACATATAGATCCAGACCGTACCGCGCAGTAAACACACTCCGTCTCGGTTATAAAAACCAGTCAGTTAATGCTGTATAGGGAAATAATCGCTGTTTGTTCTGAGATCCACACAAAACACATAAATACACTGTGTGGGCAGAACGTAGAATTGTTGAATGTTAAACCGGGCGGTACATACAGTAACCACTCGGCTTTAGAAGGTTAGACCATTAAAATCATAGAAGAATATTTTTCTCTTCAATTGTTAGGTTGTTTCCCACATTGTTGGTCCACCTGGCGTATGTTTTAAGGAACTGGCACTTCAAATAATGTAGACTCTTGTGGCAGGTCTGGTCTACGTGGAGATTGAAGGCCCACTGTCAGTGTATCGATGCTGTTGTGGCAAAAGGTGGGGGTGTGTTCTTACGTCATATTGCATTCATCCTGACGAATAGCTTCGGAAATTTTATTCCGCTGTAATGTCTGTTTATCACGTAATTTATTGTCTTTTACGGATTCTTTATATACGTAGAATTTTTACATTTTGTCCATGCGGGTTCCCTTTTTATTACCAGCGTAAAATCTACCTGATGTTTTGTATGTTATCGAAGGAGTGGCCACATTCCGACAGACGTTGGGCGAATCTTGAAGCAGAATTATTACCTTTAAAGGTCAGAAAATATTCTTTAAATCTTTTAGCAAAACTTTTACCTGTCTGGCCAACATAAGCCTTGCCACAGTCAGGAGATGAAAGTTTCTATTCTCGATTATGTCTTTATCTTCCATTCTTGCCAAACTGATGATGACCCGTTGGGCCGAAACATTTTGAGTTGATACTGAATAAATGAGTTGTTTGCGACTGAATCTACTGTGATTCTTGTCTTCTGACAGCATTAGGCTGTCCCGCAACGTACGTAACTATTTACTAGTTAACCAGGGGTGTGGAGTCGGTACACAAAACTTCCGACTCCTCGATTTTTAGAACTTCCGACTCCTTCATAAAAGCTCAATATGTATTAATAACGGTAAACCTATAAGACGTTTCATCGCCACCACGTGAATCATCAGGCTACTTTTTTTGCTTATAACCTATATTTAAATATAAATCTAATGGTTACTGTAGCTATCAGGGCGCTGGATTTGGAGGGTCTAGTTAAGATTTTAGACTGAGGTCGGAGTCGGAGTCGGTATATTTTTACCGACTCCGACTCCACAGCCCTGCAGTTGACAACACGTAACACTCCTACAGACTCTTTCCCAAGGGCGCAACAGCCCCCAGTGGACCAGGGCCTCCTTATCAGCGAGGCTTCAGGATCACACTCAGACACACCACACTCGGTAGGACTCCTCTGGACGAGTGATCAGCCCGACGCAGTGACCTCTACCTGACAACACACAACACCCACAAGAGAAAAAAATCCATGCCTTCCGCTGGGATTCGAACCCGCAATCCCAGCAAGCAAGCAGCCGCAGACCCACGCCTTAGACCGCGCGGGCACTGTGATTGGCAGAGACTTTTTTACCTTTAAAAAAAGAACTCAGAATCAAAAAAGGGAAAGAAGAAAGGTTGTAGATTACAGAATGCTAAGAAGGCGTAAGAATAGAAGAAGTGCGAAAGACAAGTGAAATCTAATAATAAGAGAAAGGAGATGAAAATGTATGAGAAGGGATAGAAAAGGTAAGTGATTAGTGAAGTTCTAGAGGGAATATGTAATAATTGAAACGAAAGGCTAGAAGGTGCGAAGAGGGAGACATGTAAATACATATAAAAGGAAGAAGGATGGAGATGAGAATCATAAAGAGAGTGTAAGAGAGGGTAACATATAGAGGGAGAGAGGTTTTCGCAAGAGATCGATCGCACACAGCATCGCTGGACCATCATGGCTCCCAGACCCTGCAAAAGCATTGTGCCACACCCTCCGAGCCACCCCACAGTTCAAACAGCCCTTGCCCTTACTGTCAGCACACAGAAATGGCGGCTTGGCACTGTCACTATCATCCGACAAGTGAGTTCTTTGTAGCCTGTAGCATGTCACATTTACGAAAAGCGATGTATTAGCGGATCGCTAAAAGGTAAAGCAATACCTGTACAGGTCTGGACAGGCCCTGAGGGTTCCAGCAGGTTTCCCAGATTTCTAGACAATCGGCACATGAAGGTTTGTAAGGTTGTCAGCCCTACGCACCGGCCGCCTTTACCCCCCCAGGAAATATTCCTGGTACTTATTTCTGTTAGAGGCTGAGTCGATCCCAGGGCCACAGTGCGGCCGGAAGGATTATGTCAATGAAAAATCCTGCCTGCAGGCCCGGACCGCAGAGAGTTCACGCCTCCAAAAACAACACAGTACACAGTCAACAGCACATCCTCACTCAACTATAACGTGCAACCTTAGTGTAACGATAACAAAAAAGTTCTCCCTGAAGATGACCCAGCAGGGTCGAAACATGTGGGAGTGTGTTACGATTGATGATAAAACTCTCTTTGTGCATTTGTTGGTGATTAGTGTTTTTGTATAAAATAATGCATGGACATGGAACACATTAAATAAGTAAGACCTGTCACTTTATTACGTATGATATCCCGCAACAGATCACAAAATGTGAAGAAATCGCCATTCGACAATGATCGAAAGTATCCATCCGCCTTTATCCGAAAGTAATGTTGAAAAAAAATGGGTACATTTTAAGAGAATCCAGTTCACGCATTTTAATGCTGTTGGGACATCGGAACCAGTACTGTAAGTGCAATTAATCATTAAACACACGTACTTAAATCTACCGATCGTATGTGAATGTATTTGACTATATATATTTGAATATATTTAAATCTTAGTAATGTGAACTTTTGCATATGCTGTCCTTGAAGTCTTGGCTGTTTAACTGTAAAATAGTGCATTATCTGTCTAATTTTTGGTTCCGTAAGACAGAAACCTGTAATATTCTGACAGTAATACAAAATCATTGCTAATTTGCATGACTTTGCTGGTACGTTGACACGTGTTTTGGAGCCAAATATTACTTTTTTTTTAAATAGGACAAATATTTCCCTTATTGTGAACATTTGTTTTATGCACCCTATGACAGGAACAGAAGTGCATAACCGCTAACACACTGTAGATCGTGTATAAGCCACAGCGAATGAGGGGAAAAACATCCGGGTTTTGAACATAAAACCTTGAAGTACAGACTTCTGTTGAATGGACGCAGCAAGCGACGGCAATCCACACGGAGCCGCTTTATGACGTTAGGTGGAAACAGATGTACAAGGACGACTGTCTGCTTTTATTCCGCGAGCTGTCGGGCGTTTTGATTTTATTCGCTGCCTGAAATTCTGAGGGATGGCCGCTGCATTGTCAAAATTCCCTGTCGCGGGATATATGTACAAAAAATTTCAGCTGTCAAAATTTATCTCTACTTTTGAACTATGTTTGTTTATTTTTAGAAATACAGTTAAGCCTTGAAATAACAGTGATAATTACACGATCATTATTTTATATGACCCATATCATTTGCCATTTAAAGCCGCCACAACACCGCTCGTTTGGTTGGCTGTTGAGTGGGATAAGGTTTAAATTCTCACAACACCTGTTAAAAAGACTAAGTACAGTCTTTTGAAATACAATGCTGTGCAATATGGTATAGGTTTACCAGAGTATATACCCTAAAGATGGAAATTACAAGGTATTCCGAAACGTCGATAATATTTACCAGACAAGGTAACGTGGTGTCACAGTGTACTATAGCTTTAAAGTCGTCGGGTATGACGGTCGTCTCGCCGTCATCCATTCGCAGTGGATCGTTTGAAGATTAATTAGATTATCTAAATAAATGAAGAACATATAAAATGGCAGAATGAAATTAAATAAATACACATAGGAATGCGCTCTGCACAGGAGCTATGTCTGTCAGCGTGTCTGTTTTTGACAATAATAATGTTTTATAACTAAAGCCAAACTGAAATGTGGTACAGAAACAGAAACAAAAAAGTTTCTTTAAATGTGAAAACTCGACTTGGTCTCTCACACTGCGGGAGGAACAAAGACTGAGGGTGTTCGAGAATAGGGTGCTGAGGAGGATATTTGGGCCTAAGAGGGACGAGGCGACAGGGGATTGGAGAAGACTACATAACGAGGAACTTAATGACCTGTACTCATCACCAAATATTATTCGGGTAATCAAATCGAGAAGAAAGAGATGGGCGGGGCATGTAGCACTTATGGGGAAAAGAAAGCTGCATACAGGATTTTAGTGGGGAGACCTGAGGGAAGGCGACCAGTTGGGAGACCCAGGCGTAGATGGGAGTATAATACTCAAATGGATCTTCAAGAAGTGGGATGGAGGGGCATGGACTGGATTGAGCTTGCTCAGGATAGGGACATGTGGCGGGCTCTTGTGAATGCGCTAATGAACCTCCGGGTTCCATAAAATGCGGGATATTTCTTGACTAGCTGAGAAACTGTTAGCTTCTCAAGAAGGCCCCTGCTGCATGTAGTTAGTTAGGTAGTTAGTTAGTTAGTTATAGTTAGCTAGGTAGCTAGTTAGGTAGGTAGTTAGTTAGTTAGCTAGCTAGCTCGAGGTGTAGGCTTTTGTGTCTGTAGGGACTGTTTGATTAGACAAATGCAAGAAGAGTGCACTGAAACAGCGGATAGTCTGTTACGGCCTAACTGCGTAGTGTCCGGGGGGAATTTTGTCTTACATAAGCGGTGGCCTTGCTTAATTGCTCTCGCTGGCAACAGTATGTAAAAAAAAACATAAGGTCATGTCATAAATTTAATGCACAATTTATGTTATTCTAACATTTTAATGGAACTTTACCTGCTGCTGACACACAGTTATGGATCATTTCAGATAAACATAAGATTTTAACACCTGTATTAAATAAATGTGCGTCAGATAAAAAAGAGTCGTAATCGTGCGTGATTTCGGACTTCCGCCGCGATGTTGATGAGATCTGCGTTCTTCAGGGATGTTACGCAGCGTAGAGTGGTAGCTTCGTGCAGACGTTTCGGGACAACCTGTCTTTCCCATCTTCAAGGGTCAAGAAGACCTGGACTGCTTCACCCTTGAAGATGGGACCGATATATTGTCTCGAAACTTCGGTACATAACTGCCACTCTACGCTGCGTAATACCCAAGAAGAGCGCAAATCTCATATAGTTCCTAATCAATATGTGAAATTTGTTAGATGTTTAGTTTTTTATTATTACAAACAATAATGATTAAAATAATAAAATTAAATTAATATGTTATTACTTCTTGTTTTTATGGGATTTGGTGCCCGAATGTGCTGTTGAAGACGAGCGAGTCACAATTCACGGTGACGCCAGCTGAATAAATTTGTTAGATGTTTAGTTTTTGATTATTGTAAACAATAATTATTAAAATAATAAAATAAAATTAATATGTTATTACTACTTGTTTTTCCTTTGGGTTTGGTGCCCGAATGTGCAGTTGAAGACGAGCGAGTCACAATTCACGGTGACACCAGCTGAAGAAATTGAAGACGTGACGTCACAGTCACCACTACTCAGTTATGGAGCTTCTTCAGGTAGCCTGCCGAATGACACCTCGAAGAGTGCCAATGGCAGCGTCATAACCATGACACTGAAAAACAACCACCTCATAGTCGAAACAGAGGAGCGAGGAGTACGTATTAAGAAGTAAACTCTTTATCTTAAACTAAGTTAAATAGTTGAATGTATTTTATATTTAAATATCTCTATAAATACGTCAAATAACTGCTAATGATGCAAGCTAACATATTTATCGTGATATTAAAAAATGTTGCATAACACAGAATCGAACTCGTTTATAGCGTCATGGAAGGGACGGAATATTTTGTGTCGTTATAAACGAGTGTTGTTATAACCGAGGAGTATAATGTTATGGTTAACCGTGAGGAATTAATTTGTATCACAGAATATCTGACGTAATATACGGGGTATCGCATAAACCGATGTCGTTATAAGCGGGTCTGGCTCTCTGTACTTGTGGGCATCCTTTTTTAGGTTGTGTCCGTGGAAAATATTTGTTACAAAATTTTTGCATGTATCTCTTTCGCATATTACATTTGATCAGGTTTCTCTCAAAAGATGTAACTGTTCTGATACATTACCATACCATAAGAGGCGCGTCTTTAGCAGCACCACTGTGACGTAATCTAATCTCGCAGATTTTTGTTCATTTATAAATTTCTCAACCCTTGTGTGTGCTACAGTAAAGTAAATATAAATTAGCCACGTACTACCGTTGAAGGTACAGGGGTGAAGTGGAGGTACAGCTCCAGTCAGTCTCAACCTGGACGCTAGATGGAGGTGAGTGGTTAACGTCACTCCCCGGCCGCTTCATCCCCGGGAAGGGAATCCTTTGCACATTGAATAAGAGACCGTTTAGGCCCCAGGGACATACTAGATGTTTAGAGAAGAACATCTCTTACACCTGCCGGCATTCAAACTTCTGTCTGTCCAGGGCGTGGCGTAGTTGGTAGTGCCCCACTGTGTTTTACAGTAGGACATGCAATTCAATAGAAAATGTCCCTTTTAAGGGACATTTTCTGGTATTTTTATAGAATTCCGCCGTCTGTATTATTTCCAGATTCATCTGCAATCAGACTTGCATATTTTGTATCTAACATGAGGTATAATAGCGAGAATTTCAACTTCCTGCCGTGGAAGTTCCAGTTTAAACTTCCTGTCGTGGGAGTTCCGGTTTAAACTTCCTGTCGTGGTGTTCCAATTTCAACTTCCTATCGTGGAAGTTCCAATTTCAACTTCCTGTCGTGGTAGTTCCAATTTCAACTTCCTGTCATGGAAGTTCCAATTCCAAATTCCTGTCGTGTCAGTTCGAATTTCAAATTCCTATCGTGGAATTTCGAATTTCGGGCCTGGTCCACGAATAACGACTATTTTGTCTGGCGCTGTTTTCATTTCTGTTTAGGCCCAAACTCATACGGCGTCATGAAATAAGCTGATAATTTAGCTGACGGCGACTGCATATTTAAATATTGTATTGCAGAGATGGCCGACCCCAGTGGTCGCGCGGTCTAAGGCGTAGGTCTGCGGCCGAGCGCTTGCTGAGATCGTGGGTTCGAATCCCACCGGGGGCGTGGATGTCTTTCTCTTGTACAGTGTTTGTGTCGTCAGGTAGAGGTCTCTGCGACGGGCCGATCCGCCGGCCAGAGGAGTCCTACCGACTGTGGTGTGTGTCTGAGTGTGGTCAAGTGAAAATAAACAACCCCGACACCTGCTGTGAGCAGGTAGAAGAGGGAAGGACTGCGAAACATATTGCAGAGATACTTTTAAACTGATTGCATTTTATGTCATTTTACAATACATACTGAATTCAAATATCGTGTCTGTATACATACATAATTACGTAATGCCATGGATGTATTTCATTGTACGATGGTCTTATAAGATGCTGTGGGAATTTTCCATTTGCATAAACATCAGTATCAAATATGTACTGTGACACAAAATCCTGCATGTGGAAGGAAACTGTGTGTACTCGAGCAAAGACAGCAGCTTCTAAACGTGGTCGCCTGACAGGAGCAGTGTGGGGGGGGGGCGCACGTGACTGATTTAAAGGTGATGTCAGTTGTCTTGTATCAACCAACCAAATGCACAATACGTCAATATAAGTTTATATTTAAAACTTGAAAGGTAATATCTGCAAAATGTTTCGTCTTCTTACGAGTCATCATCAGGGAGAATGTACATCAGTTAAATATATGCCCTACCTACTTCCGTCTCAATCACAAGCTATTTCTGAAACACTGACAGACACTGTGGTAGCTCAGAGTGCAGCGTCTTGCATTTCCCTGACAACATTAACCTTTTAAAGCCTAGCGGTAACTTTACGTACCACCAGGTTTAACATTAAAAAATTCTATGTGGTGCCCACATTGCGTTTATGTGTTTTGTACGGATCTCAGAACAAACAGCAACTTTTGCCTTATAAAACATTAAGAGACTGGTTTTTATAACCGAAGTGGAGAGTGTTTACAGCGCGGTACGCACTGAGTCCTTATATAAAACAGATACGCTTCGTCTTTAACCTTTTAAAGCCTAGCGGTAACTTTACGTACCACCAGGTTTAACATTAAAAAATTGTACGTGGTGCCCACATTGCGTTTACGTGTTTTGTACGGATCTCAGAACAAGCAGCAACTTTTGCCTTTTAAAACATTAAGAGACTGGTTTTTATAACCGAAGTGGAGAGTGTTTACAGCGCAGTACGCAATGAGTCCTTATATAAAACAGATGCGCTTTGTCTTTAAAGGGTTAAAGCCTCTCTATAAACACAACAACCAAAAATGTCTGTGGGAATCTGTAGGCATTCAAATCGCTCGCTTCTAGCTGTAATCTATAAACAAAAGACGCACTCCGTATTTACGTTGTGCAGTGCCTGAGGTGAGACGTCTTGTTCTATTAGCCCTAAATGAATTGATTAATTCCCCCATTTAGGCGGGCGAAAAAGAGACAAATGGGTTGATTAATTACGACAGGCACAAATTCGCTGAAGTGTTCTGTTGAAGCCATCAACAACAAAACAGCACATTAACTGAGAGGTTCAGCTTCACAACAGCATATGTCTGATACATGCGTCCTCCACAAGTGTGAGTTCTTAGTGTATTTTGAAGCGGGGGGTCATTAAAGTAATCATCGAGCGGAATCTGTATTTATTACCCATTCTAAAGGTCACTCTGGTGTTAAAATTTGTTGACATTTTCTGTTATCATCAAATTCTTTCCTAAATAAATTCTTGAGGATCCCAGTAGCCGCGCGGTCTAAGGCGTGTGTCTGCGGCCCTTCGCTTGCTGGGATCGTGGGTTCGAATCCCACCGGGGGTGCGGATTTTTTTTTCTTTTGTACAGTGTTTGTGTTGTCAGGTAGAGGTCTCTGCGTTGGGCCAATCACTCGTCCAGAGGAGCCCTACCGAGTTTGATGTGTCTGAATATGATCGCGAAGCCTCCATAATGAGCAAGGCTAGGGCTACTAGGACTGTCGAGCCATGGAATGGATAAATAAATAATAAGTAAATATAATTAAACACCAACAAACGCACAAAGATTTTCTTCGTCAATTATAATACACTCTTACATATTTCGACCCTGCTGGGTCATCTTCAGGGAGAAACTTTCCGTTGTCGTTACACTAGGTTGCACTATACAGTTGAGCGAGAATGTGCTGTTGACTGTGCACTGCGCCGCAGTGCACAGGGTCGAAACATGTAGGAGTGTGTTATAATTGACGAAAAAACTCTTTGTGCATTTGTTGGTGTTTAATGTTTTTTGAATAAGTAAATAAATAAATAAATAAATAAATAAATTTATACTGAGGAAATTACTTTTCCAGTCTAAACCCACGGCAAGAGAGTAGTGAGTATAGTGAATCGGCTACTGGCAGGACGTTGCGGGGTTCGAATACCGGTACGGGCAAGAAATTCTTCTTGTGTAATGTTTGGGGCATTGAGAAATCTGAATGAAATGTAGCTTTAAAGTATTTTCTTTTGCGTTACGCTTTCGTACTCTTTTGCGTTTGTAGTTTTGTTGAACGACCCTGTAAATGCTTGCGGACTGTTATTTACGTCTTATGGTTGGCATATCACGTCACAGACGCAGGCACGCTCACAGGTGTACACACTTCTATATTTTCATGTATTCAAATAACAGTGTGATAAGAATAATATCACACTGACTCTAATCCTGTCTTTGTAACTTCCGCAGGTAACGTTAGAAGACGGTAACACCAAAACGACAACGACGAAATTCACAACGTCAGCGTCTCCGAACGAGGGAAACGTGTTCGTTGTAGAGGTCCAGCAAAGCGGTCCAGCGAGGAGCAATAACGTAGAACTGTACCCAAAAATCTTTTCTTCTACGGTCAGTTCTCAGGAAGACACCGACGAAGAAGGCAGCAACAGAAGGTCATCGAGTCAAAGAGCACAAGTCCATCGACCTCCTGATATCGACGTCGAGGAAGTATCAGATGAAGAAGGCTTGGAAGATGTAGAAGATGATGAAGATGAAGAAGAAGAGGAAGAAGATACCACAGAACTTCAGGTTAAAGGTGAAAAAAGAGGCGAAGGTCATTGTAAATATACTTTAAACACAAACACGGGTCTTTCCCAGTCAGATCTCAGCATCTCATCATCGGGATCCAATAATCCAAGTTACCGTTACGGGAATCAAATGGGGTACGAAGGAGGACATTATGGTTATCCTGAGTATGTTGGTTACATTTCTAGTGATGAGAAACCTGAAAGGACTGCAGGAGGTGGGAAACCAGGCTCTGCGAGATGGAACTCCCCGGCGACGACTGCAATGAAGGGAGCTTCTTCAGTTATGGAGGCTTGTGAGAAGGAAAGTAGTAACCTACATGTGAGAGAGGGGTATAGTATCGATGTTTTGCCAGTTAGTAGCCGTTTACTATCTGATACACAAGCAATAGAACGACAAAAGTTGGAGGATGAACGTCTGCAGGAGGAGCAGAGGCAGCTCGGAAATGGTATTGAGCCATTTGATGTCTCTAATGGCGACACGCTTATCGGCGACAAAATGGCGGAAGATAACGAAGATGGCGAGCATGCGTTGGTGCTTGCTGAAAGTCTATCATATCAATTGGAAGGAACACAGAGTGACGCAGAGCATAATAGTGGTAATATGGATGACATTAATTCTGAACAAGAAACAGAAGTAGATAAGATGGCTATTAAAGAAACTGGTGAGAAATTAGAGGAAAATTGGACCTCAGTGGCCAAAAAGAGAGCTTCACTTCCCATCATTACTCCGGAACTTTACACGCAGATTAAGCAAACTACCAAAAGTTTGATTATAGATAAGACATCCAGACCGGGACTTTCACCGAAATTCGAGAAGTTTCGTAACGAGAATTCTCCGCTAGAGGAGACGAAGAAGGAGATGGCTAATGACGCGCCACAGGACGCTAACACGACCCGCGCCAACCAGCAGGAATACGAGAACGCAGCTTTTGTCCCGTCCGATCAAGTAGCGAGTTAATGAGACTGCATAAACAGGCTTGTTCGTGGGACAGCAGGTAAAATGGCGTTCCGTGCATCTACGGGTAACTTAGGACTCGTTTTAAAACAAACGACAGACTATATCCGAAAGAATATAAACCACGGGTTGTGAAAGGTAGTGTAAAATATATAACTTAGGGAAAATTTAATTATAATAAAACGAGAGAAAATTCCTTAAGAACCAATTAAATATTGATAATGTGCACCATTCGAAAACATGTAACGAGTACAGGATCAATAAGCTGGAATGGAATAATCCAGTTTAAGTGTGTTTGAAATAGACGGCAAAATTTGTGCGGAAAAGAACACTTAGGGTTGTGAAAAAAATTTTCTAACTTGAGTGTTATAATGATACAACATCCAGAATCACCAATAACTTGGGTGTCATAATGATATCATAACATCCAGAAACATCCGTTAACTTGGATGTCATCATATAACATCCAAAAATATCCGTTAACTTTGGTGTCATAGTCATATCGTAACATCCAGAAACATCCGTTAACATGGATGTCACAATGATATCATAACATCCAGAAACATCCGTTAACATGGATGTAAGAATGATGTCATAACATCCAGAAACATCCTTTAACTTGGCTGTCACAATTATTTCATAACATCCATTAAGTAAGTGCAGTTGTGTTTGTCTGGTCTGTGAAATGCCGATGAAGTTAATCGCCAGTACGTTATTATGAAACGGAAACACAAAATCAAAATGTTTAACGATGTAATACATTTTCCACGTTTGTTCCTATTTTAATTGTCATTTGGATAATTATGACTGCTTACCGCATAATCTTATACTAGCATAGATGTTGTTTGCTTATTTAGAAAACTAATTTGAACTCAACTGCGACAATTTTAATATGGCAATTTCAGAATTCTTAAAACATAAATACAAGTATTATGACAAGCGACAATTAAGTACGTGAAAGTTACGTGTACTTTTGTTCATTGTTTGAACGGTTAGTGTAGCACAATCGGTCCATATTACAAAGAACGTGATATATTCCACCGGAACAAAATAAAACAAACCACAAATCTAACGATTTTGGAAAACAAACTCCTGCTACTGTATAGACGTATAAAGCTAGAATCTTAGAGGGCTGTGACGGGATGGATATTTCACAAATTTGGGAATTACAGGTTTCTTTCTTAGTGCTGCTGGGGTCACTTACTGTTGTGATATAACTGAGGGTCGCTGTGGCAAATTTTATTATTTGTGTCTGCACTGATTTATTAAACTTTATCCTGCTAATGTGGAATATATGGTGAGCTGCTAATAATGCCAGCTCCACTAATGTGTAGTATTTGGTGACCTATATTTGGCAACGCTGAAAGGAACTTCTTTGTCTCTCTCTCTCTCTCTCTAAGGGCCTAGTTGGTAGCCGAGTAAGTGTGTGCACACAGATATGACATAGGACATCTTTCACGATTGATTCAGTGTTGAGACATTGTGCAGAGAGAGAGAGAGAGACAAAGAGGCTCCTTTCAGCGTTGCCAAATGTAGGTCACCAAATATTACACATTAGTGGTGCTGGCATTATTAGCAGCTCACCATATATTCCACATTAGCAGGATAAAGGTTAAATATGCATCTAAACCAGTAGAAGTTTTTTTGTTAAAGTTTTGAAGATTACAGTGTTGACACTACATGATAGGTATGAACTTCCCCCCTTATCCATTTCTGCAGTGGACAAAAGTATATTCACGCTATTATGAATTGCTTTTGCTTAATGCGGCATAATTCAAGATGCCCTCTGTGTATTAACCCTTTAAAGACGAAACTTAATCTCTTTTATATAAGGACTCAGATCGTACCGCGCTGTAAACACTCTCCACCTCGGTTATAGAAACCAATAATTTAATGCTGTATAAGGCAAAAGTTGCTGTTTGTTCTGACATCCATACAAAACACATAAACGCGATGTCAGTACAGTGTAGAATTTATCAATGTTAAATCAGCTATTACATAAAGTACCCGCTAGGCATTAAAAGGTTAATAACTTTACACGCATTAGGATTTGTGGTCTGCATTGCAGCAACATTAATTATTTAAATGTCCTATGAGCATAGGGGGTCGGGGAATATTTGGACTTACAGTTAGATGGTAAATTGTCTAACGTAGCAAGTTTGGGTTCGTGAGGAAACAGACATCTTATTACAAAATAATACAAATTTCTAAAAGGTATATTTATTGCGCAGTAATTGATAAATTTGAGGCACCCAGACATACGTAGTAAAATAAGTAAATATATCTTAAATTAAGAGGTTACCAGAATTTAAGAATGTAAATGTGTCGTAACTAAGACTTTGGATGTGTCCATCGTTTTGGGTCCAGGGATTCAGATACGTTTCTAGCGGAGCCACCAGAATATGTTTTGCCATTTCCTCTTTTTTACTTCGAGATGGAGGCAGTTAAAGTTTCCGAAACACCGTAGTGTTTTACCCTGAAACGTTGGACAGTATCCAAAGTTTGTTTAGGGCCTTTGCTGTGTACCATTTTCAGAAATTTTTTTTGAAGGTTCCAGCTGACACAGAATAATCTTAAGTGTGGAGATTGTTGTGAACGCGGTGATGAACATTGGGATTCTATAAAATTCATTGGTTTATCCACCAGCTGAGGTATTACTAGTCCCTGAAAAAATATATAATTCTGAATAAAAAAACTGCTGGAAGTTACTAGTTAAGCGGACCAAAACAAGTGTTCCAATCCAAGACAGAATTTTTAAATTTCCTAGGTTTCGCTATAAACGTCCGTGTTCATCATACAGCGTTCTGTTTAGCCATATTTAGACGTCAGCGTGTTATAAATCCATAATCTGCAACCTAGAAGCAAAGTAAATTTTAGATTAAATTTATCTTGGCATTTAAACTCACAATTTACGACTATCCATTGACAAATTGCAATCCTAATATTTACCTTAAAATTTGTTGTCTGTCGGTCCCCAGTTGCAGATCCAAAAAAAAATCAAGGTAATCCAAAATATCAAAACCAAAATCGTACACTCTTTTCTGGGAGAAGCCGTAATTGTCATTATCCTTCTCCATGTGTCGGCCCATCTGGGCAGTTATCAAAATATTAAATCCTTACGCACTTCCCAATATAACAACTCGAAGCACCTTCATAGTGGCCTACATGGGCCGAAACATGTAGACACTAGTTACATACAATTGGAGATTCTCCCCAAAAACATTGCTCCTTATTGGTTTTGCTATGCATGATTAAATAAATAAATTGTAAAGAAATACACGTAATGTGCAACGCTATGAAATACCAAAGGTCATGTCTGGTGCCTCGTTCTTCACATTTTGAAGCGATGAGATTCAAAAATTAAATAAGGGAGGTTATCTTTAAATTTTAAACGATTCGATTGCAAAATATTTGGTACGCGTTTTAATTACTCTTAGTAATGAAACGAGGACGTCACTCACATTATAAAATTGTGCAATATAAAACTGTTACGTGTGCTGACATCCTGCGGCGAAAGTACACAGCATAAGAAAAATTGTTTGGAAAAAAAGTCTTCTATTCCCTAGCTGATAAGCTCGAATTCTAACAATAGCACCCTGCAACGAAATTTTGCTGACGTAGAAAATGAATAATGATAAAGCTTTAAACTAAACATATTAAAGGGTATTACTTATTTTGAAAATGATAGTATTTTTTTGTATTTCACTACAAATATATGTTTGTTTTGGTACCATTATTTTTAGTGATGACAAGCGAGAATGCTGCATGTTGGTTAATGCACCCCTATGTTTGTTTCTAGAACGAGCTGAATTCAACTTTAGCAGCATTTTAAATTTTATTGCACTGAAAGTCAATTTATTTCGGATGTGGGCAAACATTTTTACAGCATTAAAACACGTTGAACTCTTCCTGACTCTTGCCACAGTTTTGCCGCTTTTCCTATCAGAACAAACACCTGTTGCACTGGATGTTTAAAAAAATGTACTTCTCCCACAATGCATTTATGTTTATAGAAGGTCTTTTCATAGTAATCTGATTATATTTAAAATTCAGAGAAAGAAAACTGTGAATTAAAATGCGCGCAAAAGAACTCATAAATTTCAGCGTACAATAATTAGATGAATGTGAAAAACATAGAGTTTAGGGGAGCTTTAATTTTTAACGCCCTGTCAGTAGTTTGTCATGTTGTCGCATGAGGTCTCTGTCAGCTTGTTTACGAAGTAATGGAGTCAGTTGTGTGGTGGCCCTTACAAGACTGGAAGTTCTGAAAGTGGCAGGGAAACTTGGTAAGCTTTTCAAACATTATTATTATTATTACTACTATTATTATATAAGTAACGTGTTTTGAATTTTACGTGAAATGAAATGGAGGACCAAGTTCAGTTTTGCTCACCCTCGCCTGTTAACCTTAATATTTGTAAGTATTGTGTATGTGAATGTAAATAACAGATTTACGTAACCAATTTCCAACACACATATGTAAACAGAGCTGTCCAGAAAGTGCATTGTCGCTCATATTTGCAGCGTGTAACATTATTTGTGGCTATTAGCATTGTTAGAAGTTTATGCTAGATTCTATAGTGGCACTGTGCAGTAGAGGCACTGCACAGTAAGATTAGTGGAGCCGTGGATGTTACAGCCTATGATTTGAGGTTTTGATGGCTGTGAAGATTATGATGTGATCTTCTGAGTTATGACACCGTGTTGTCTGGTAGATTTTGCAAGCGTTTCGGAAGAACATAGTCTCTCCATCTTCATGGTAGAAGTGAGGTAGTGGTTACGGTAGAGGTTAGGGTTGGAGATCATTTTCAGACTGACTGACGTCATAACAGTGGGCTCTCCTGAAAGATGTTGGCCTAAGTTGCGATATATTTTACGGAAACAACTTTATATTAGGGTGAGAATGTATACTTTTAAGCTGCATTTGACTTTTATTTACACTCATTAGATTCATGAGGAGTAAACCTAACCACATGAACCTGCTCTTGCCGAATAATGTTTTTTTCAGTTTCAACTAATTTTCCCTTCAGAGAGAAGAAACTGTTTTCCAAAGATTAGTTTCGTGCAACGTGAAACTACTAAATAAACTAACTCCATGGAGCAGAGGCCTTCTTGAGAAGCTATCAGTTTCTCAGCTAGTCAAGAAATTACCCGCATTTTATGGAACCCGGAGGTGAAGTACCGCATTTGCAAGAGTCCTCCACCTGTCCCTATCGTGAGCCAGCTCAATCCAGTCCATGCCCCATCCAACTTCTTGCAGATCCATTTTAATATTATCCTCCCATCTACGCCTGGGACTCTCAAGTGGTCACCTTCCCTCAGGTCTCCCCACCAAAATCCTGTATGCACCTCCCTTCCCCCCCATACGTGAAACTAAAATTGCGTGAAACTGGCGCTTCAAATCCAAATGCGAAAAAATCAATATGCATTTTGAGTTTCGAGTAACTATACTGTGTAGAATTTGACTGTTTTATGATCTTTCCTGCTATCATCCCACATCCACTGTTTGGCGTATTACCCATGCCCTTCAGGTAACCACGCAGAATCACATGGTATGCTAACAGAGTGACAGAGTCTAAACTAAGCCGCTCACTAAGGTCAGAAACAGAGTGACGGGATGTTTCCAGTTGGGTTGTGGGGCTATGAAAGGAAAGGTTCCCGTTTTCATGTCTGAAATTAGAGCTGCAGTTTCATGCAACTGTTTCGTCGCGTTGCATGAAACTCGTTGCTTGAAACCAATTTCTTTGGTGTGTGGGTCGTCTAATACAAAAACAGGTAACACCTAAATATATTCACCTGGTACATAAACGCTCTATAATTGTCTTCGTGTCTATGGAAGCATTCGTAGATTCATATAATTTTTGGATTTGAATGTAATGCTAGTTACCATGGACAGCTCTGTAATTAAAACGTGTGTAACGAATTAATCCCGTCCTATGTCTGTGTAAATGTACGTAATTACATAAGTGTCAAGCCCGTTATTATAATGCAATAGTAACCCTCTTTTGTCCAGCTCCTTTCAAAATAACATGAATCCAATATACTATTTGGAAGATAATGGATACAGCTGTAGTCACATATTATATATTAAGCTTTGATTTTAGTCAAATTAGTGACGACACCCATTAACCTTTTAAAGCCTAGCGGTAACTTTACATACCACCAGGTTTAACATTAAAAAATTCTACGTGGTGCCCACATTGCGTTTATGTGTTTTGTACGGATGTCAGAACAAACAGCAGCTTTTCCCTTATAAAACATTAAGAGATTGGTTTTTATAACCGAAGTGGAGAGTGTTTACCGCGCGGTACGCACTGAGTTCTTATATAAAACAGATACGCTTCGTCTTTAAAGGGTTAAAATATGTGTTCTGTACGAGATGTGAAAAACGCATGCTGTTTTAAATGATTATAATGTGTGCTGATGTGCAGTGCCCGTTCTGCCTAAAATACTTCAAGGTTACTGAAGTGTCTGTGAGGCTAAACTTTGGAAGCTAAATATTTCTGACGATGGCGTGTTGAAAAAGAAAATTGCAAATTTTCCAACGCTTAGGGGCTTTCAAACACAGCATTTCTGCAGTTGGATTTGTAGGGTGCTGAGGAAGACATTTGTTGCTAGGAGGGGCGCGGTTACAGGAGAGTGGAGAGAACTGCGTAAGGAGGGTTTCATGATTTGCAATACTCACCAAAAATTATGCGGGCGATAAAATAGAAAGGCATGGGGCGGAAGGGGCCTGCGGCAGGTGTGGGTGGGAGCAGAGTTGCATACAGTGTTGTGGTGGGAAACCTGGCGGAAAGAGACCACTGGGAAGACCTAGGATTAGATGTGAGAACAATATTAAAATTGATCTTAAAGAAAGAGTATGGTAGCTTGGACTGTATTGATCTGACTCACAGCAGGGACAGGGACGGACTGTTTTGAAGAGGATAAGGAAATTTTACCTTTCCTAAAGTGAGGGGAGTTTCTTAAATGGATTAGGAAATAAGGTTTTCAAAAAGACTGTCTGCCATACAGTTAGTTACTTTCGCATCACTCCCTCCCTTCTTCACTCACTCACTCACTCACTCACTCACTCACTCACTCACTCACTCCCTCCCTCCCTCCCTCCCTTGCTCCTACCCTTACTCATTCCCTCACTAGCTCGCTCGCTCACTCATTCACTCACTCACTTGCGTACTTACTTACATACTTACTTACTTACTTACTTACTTACTTACTTGCTTACTTTCTTACTTATTTCTTTCTTTCTTACTGTCTTACTTTCTTACTTTCTTTCATTCTTACTTTATTACTTACTTACTCACTTATTTTCCTGCTTTCTTTCTTTCTTTCTTTCTTTCTTTCTTTTTTCTTTCTTTCTTTCTTTCTTTCTTTCTCTCTTTCTTTCTTTCTTTCTTTCTTTCTTTCTTTCTTTCTTTCTTACTTTCTTTCATTCTTACTTTATTACTTACTTACTCACTTATTTTCCTTCTTTCTTTCTTTCTTTCTTTTTTCTTTTTTTCTTTCTTTCTTTCTTTCTTTCCTACTCATTTTCTTACTTTCTTACTTTATTTATTTATTTATTCATTCATTCATTCATTCATTTATTGCTTTCTTATTTTCTTACTTTCTCACTTTCTTACTTACTTTCTTACTTATTTTTGGCTTACTTACTTACTTTCTTACTTACTTACTTACTTACTTACTTACTTACTTACTTAACTTCCTTCCTTACTCACTCACTCAGTGGGTCAGCCTCTGTACGTTTTCCTACTCTATTGCGCCCCTTTGCATCATTTTTCGAACTGCATGAGATGCGCAGTTTCCAAGGTGCTGCTTTTCAAAAAAGTCAAAACGGCTGACACAACCCGAAATAATGATCCTGTTTATTTGCCACTTATTGTATTTTGTCATTTATTTGTAGTAATAAGGTGACGTCGCAGGCACCAGTGCCCCTTCCTCCAACCGTTTCCCCTCCACAGACACAATGTCTGTCTCTTATTTCGTGACCGTCACGACCAGTACAATGCATTTTGGACAATATCTGATGTCACTGCTTATTGTAACTGCTGAGTTCAACACACTGTTTCTGATAGTACTGCCTATATGCATGTTGTTACTTCTCGTATTCCTTATTTTTTTACAACGCCTGTACAGAAATTTCGGAAAAATTAAGTACTTTGTTGTTCTGAGAAATAATACCGAATATAAGATGGAGAGTTTGAATTTATTGAAATTGCTGGGAGAAAAATATAGGAGAGACCATAATTTATAAAAACGATTCCTTTGGCAGTCCCAATTTACATGCAAAAATTTCATAAACGTTTATCCCCGATCAGATCTCTGTCTGTATAACATAAAATGAATTGGTGCTTGCAAGGCTGCTAGTTTACTGTTCCATTTAACTGCAGAAACTAACAAAATAAAGTACACTAAACACAAACATGTTAAGCAGGCCAATTTATTTGCTGTTTCTCTTACCTCCTTGGGTTCAGTTTTTCTTTGGTGTAAATAAGCAATTCGCAGTGTTACTACAGCATTACACCGGGATCGAATTTGTGCAGATCCATTTCTGTAATTACTCGTCGCAACTATTATTTTCAATGGCACGATGCATGTTCCATGTAACACTTTTATGACAAAGAGTATTGAAATGTCTACAGATTAATTATTAAACGTAATGTAAAGTAGGGATCATATTAAACCTTTAACGACGGAGTGTCTCTTTTATATAAGGGCTCAGTGCGTACCGCGCTGTAAACACTCTCCACTTCGGTTATAAAAACCAGTCTTAATGTTTTATAAGGCAAAAGTTGCTGTTTGTTCTGAGATCCGTACAAAACACATAAACGCAATGTGGGCACCACGTAGAATTTTTTAATGTTAAACCTGGTGGTACGTAAAGTTACCGCTAGGCTTTAAAAGGTTAAGCCATAAGGACTACATTTATTAGAACCCCACTAACTACACTCCATACTCCTAATACCACGTTATATTTACCCTCATTCGCAGAAATCAAGAAATCCCTTCAGTATGTCCACGCACTTAACATGTAGGCCTGCATTTTAAGGGCAGCATTTCGTCTTATTACAGAACTATTCATTATCTGCCAAAAGTTTGCAATAAAGGCGTATATTCGGTACATTATGTATTGCTGAAACATTACTCTCTCTTTCTTCTGGCGTAATGTACAGACACATTAAAAGCTTTTAATATTTGTGTGAAGAATGCATGGTCTATAGTCTGTGTCCTTCTATTCATGTGCAGCAACATTTCTCACTCTGTCGGTTGAATGAAACGATTGACACAAAGACAGGAGAATTAATTTTAGTTGTGAGGGGATGCATGTTAGTAGGCATATTTGTTTTCTTCGGAGTTTATTAAGTATATAAGCGACATGTAATCCATAGAAATATGCCATAATGCCGTTCACTGTGCGTGAAAAGTAATGGAGGGGGAATATTTTAACCCTTTAAAGGCGAAGCCTATCTGTTTTATGTAAGGACTCAGGGCGTACCGCGCTGTAAACACTCTCCACTTCGGTTATAAAAACCAGTCTCTTAATGTTTTATAAGGCAAAAGTTGCTGTTTGTTCTGAGATCCGTACAAAACACATAAACGTAATGTGGGCACCACGTAGAATTTTTTAATATTAAACCTGGTGGTACGTAAAGTTACCGCTAGGCTTTAAAAGGTTAAAGACGAAGCGTATCTTTTATATAAGGGCTCAGTGCGTACCGCGCTGTAAACACTCCACTTCGGTTATAAAAACCAGTCTCTTAATGTTTTATAAGGCAAAAGTTGCTGTTTGTTCTGAGATCCGTACAAAACACATAAACGTAATGTGGGCACCACGTAGAATTTTTTAATATTAAACCTGGTGGTACGTAAAGTTACCGCTAGGCTTTAAAAGGTTAAAGACGAAGCGTATCTGTTTTGTATAAGGGCTCAGTGCGTACCGCGCTGTAAACACTATCCACTTCGGTTATAAAAACCAGTCTCTTAATGTTTTATAAGGCAAAAGTTGCTGTTTGTTCTGAGATCCGTACAAAACACATAAACGCAATGTGGGCACCACGTAGAATTTTTTAATGTTAAACCTGGCGGTACGTAAAGTTACCGCTAGGCTTTAAAAAGTTAAAGATAAAGTCTTAGAGTATCCTAATTTGATATTACATTATAGGCAATAACGGTGTCGATATGCAGTAGCTTAGAAAATTTGCTTAACAGATCTTCGCTTTTGTAATACTTGAACAATTTACTGTACATTGTATACACAAGTACAGTCGAACTCGGTTATAACGTCATGAAAGGCACTGAATATTTTGTGTCGTTATAAACGAGTATTGTTATCACCGAGTAGTGTAATGTTATTGTTAACTGTGACGAATTAATTGGTACCACAGAATATCTGACGCTATAGACGAGGTGTTGCATAAACCGATGTCGCTATAACCGGGTTCGACCTATAAACGTCGTAATTTTTGTGTGTATAACATTCCACTTGCTACGGTTAGTGAACGTTTTGATAACTGATTTAGTCCAGGAATCTGCACTATCGATAGAAGCATGTTATAAACTGAGACACGGTTCGATGCGGCTGTAAAATTGTTCTTTAACGGGTACGATGGATTGTTTATATGCAAAGCATCTGAAAATAAAGTAACAAATTGAATTAGATATATCAATTTTATCTGTAATTCACGAAGTCTTGGAACTATACAGAAATAATTCTAGAATATTTAAAGTGTATTCAGTTATTTTAATTAAAATAAACGCGTGGGCTGACTGTATGGTGTGCCTGTCATATTTACGGAGAAAAATTTTAACAAGTAAATTTTGCAACAAATCTGAAATGTGCGCGTCAATTTGCAAGGTATCATTATAAATGGGTCTTCATTACTAATTCAGTTTTAGAGCTTTTATTATCTAAAGCAGCCTAGTATCAATATAATTCATACCGCAAACAGGAAATTGCTAGTGTCATGAAGTGTAAGGGTTTCTTTTCGTACTGAGTGCGGTTATGTTGAAAAATGTTTGCAGAATTACGGACATATTTGCTTATAATTAAATTTCTAGCCAGATGCGCACCCAAAACTTTTCATTCGGTGGGGGGGGGGGGGGGGGGGCCCTGACGCTATATATAATTTACTTTTGATTTTAAAAATTATGTTATAAAAATCATGTTGCAAGCACAACATAACGCTGCCTGCAGCTGCATTTATATACATACAAATGTAACTACATGTTCCGCGACACAGTCACAGTGTCCTGTCTTCTTGTTTTTTAATTAATTAATTTATTTATTTTCCAAAATTCCAATGTACTAGTTATCAGCCGACTTCAGTGGCTGATTTCAGCTGAAGGGTAAATCACGTAAAATTTTGATATCGTAGTATCTACAAAAACTTTTTTTTTAAATTCAGATTTTGGGGGTTTTGGAGGGGCTGCAGCCCGGCAACCCCCCCCCCCCGCCCTGGATGCGCCCTTGTTTCTAGTTAATGTCTGTAACTAGAAACATGCGTCACATTTCCATGATTTCTGTAATTATTTTCTCGTCGAATACTACGTCGACAGGGGTTTACTTTTAGGCGCGTTTGCAAAATTACGAAAAGCGACTATTAGTTTTGCCATTTCTGACCGTCTGTCTGTCCGCGTGGAACACCTCGGGCCCCACTGGACGGATTTTCGAGAAATTTTTTCTAGAATCTCTAATGAAAGTTCAAGTTTCATCAAAATCTAACAATAATAACGGGTACTTTATATGAAGACACGG
The DNA here is from genome assembly GCA_013340265.1 of Coptotermes formosanus. NCBI lineage: Eukaryota > Metazoa > Arthropoda > Insecta > Blattodea > Rhinotermitidae > Coptotermes > Coptotermes formosanus. The sequence continues at coordinate 358,045 of BLKM01000075.1, forward strand.
GCATTTATGATAATATCTTGTTCACTTCTTTTTAGAATGACAAATGTTTCAAGCAAAAACTGTATAGAAAACCAAAACACATTTTAAGTTTACTAATTCCCCCCCCCCGCCCCCCGATAATCGTGACTTTTATGAGATAACGTGGAAAAATATGGTACAGCCGGACAGGCCACAGATGGCAATATAATACGGCGCATGCGCTTTGCATGCTGGATAACTAAGGCTGCAGACACACATTCAGAATATTTAACATTTATTGCTTTCCCACAGCAAAAATGGTTACGCGAACGCGAGTTGTGTTAGGTTTATACTTATATTGCGTGTTTTGTTTAACCCTTTAAAAATGAAATTTAACGAAATTACATATAAAATTAGTATCTACCTGACACAGAAAAATTCATTGCCATTTTAAAAATTAATTTGTAAATCCTGTTGGGAAAATCCGTGTTTATTTTGAAAATTGTATGAAACGTCAGCACACTGTGTTGGAAAAACGGAGTTTCTGCATGTTGCAGAAAATAAGATATACATATAGATGACACTAGGCTTAAAAGCTTAGCAGATAAAATTTTATTGGAAATCAGCAATGAGAGAGTTCACTGTTTTAATCGTGTTCAGACGAATGCCATTGTTTCTAGTAAGAATGATATGAAACCCACGAATAATCTCAACTCTGTTCAAAGCAATTTAATTTTGCAGCAGGCGATATATATTTTTTCTTTGAAATATTGCCACTAATGCTTTGACTTGCGTCTCTTATGAAGTCTTCGCGCTGTGTAGTGTACTTTGTGTACAGTCAGTCCGAAAATGTACTTAGCACTATCAACATTAAGACGCCGTATGTTTCAAACATTAATTAAGAATTTTCAGTCATTTGCTTTATGGATTTTTCCTTTCTTAAAGGTAACCGTAAAGCGTCCCTTGCTTACCAAATAAATAAAAAGAGGGGAAGTAGAGGTATTACTCCACTCATTCTTAAGCACGGCAGCAAATAGAGATGAGTGGTTGAATTTACGCCTCACATGCTTTACCCCGGTACCGACTGGGTACCAGGCTGGGTGGGTCCCATAGGAAGCCTGAACAACTTGGAAAAAAATATCGCCGGGATTCGAACCGATGGATAGTCCAGTCCTTAGCTAGTCGCTATACCGACTGAGCTGTCGCGGCTCCCGTTTGTCCGTCATGATTAACTAACTAACTCCATAGAGCAGAGGCCTTTCTGAGAAGCTAAGAGTTTCTCAGCTAGCCAAGAAATTCCCCGCATTTTATAGAAATCGGAGGTTCATTACCGCATTCACAAGAGCACTCCACCTATCCCTATCCTGAGCCAGCTCAATCCAGTCCATGCCCCATCCCACTTATTGAAGATCCATTTTAATATTATCCTCCCATCTACGCCTGGGACTCCCAAGTGGTCGCCTTCCCTCGCATCTTCCTTCCAAAATCCTGTATGCACCTCTCTTTTACCTTATACGTGCTACATGCCCCGCCCATCTCATTCTTCTCGATTTGATTGCCCGAATAATATTTGGTGATGAGTACAGGTCATTAAGTTCCTCGTTATGTAGCCTTCTCCACTCCCCTGTCGCCTCGTCCCTCTTAGGCCCAAATATCCTCCTCAGCACCCTATTCTCGAACACCCTCAGTCTTTGTTCCTCCCTCAGTGTGAGAGACCAAGGTTCACACCCATATAAAACAACAGGTAAAATTATATTGTCCGTCATGAGAAGTTAAGGGTAAAAACACTTGGTCAAGGTCAGTTGGTCTGTGCGATATTAGGTGTGGTTAAAATTTACTCGGAAGGACGTGACTGGTAAAGCTGTTTTGAACCCCTGGCCAACTGATTACGCAGAGATCCATAAGGTTACTTATTTAAAATACCTTATAACCTCATCATGTACGTATATAACCTTATAATGTAATACATTAATGATGTTTTATTTAAACATAATGTGCTTGTTAAATATGTTTGCTGACCAGGAAACACGAAAACAAAATGTCAACATGTACATAAGCTGATGTTTTACCCTACTCTGATAGTGTATATATATACATATATTCTGTTCATAGTTGTTAACAATGGCAGTTGTAAGTTATAAGCTATATTAGAAGCAATAACGTAGCTTTCTCTGATTGTCTGCGTGTCGGTTCTGTGGTAGTGGTTTTTTATGGGTATGCTTTAACCTGTTTATGCGTAGGTATTTGAAATCAGGCCAGTGCCACCTCTTGAACTGTCACAGGCCAGAGGTGACAGCAGATGACAACCTTAACAAATTAACACAGAGTGTTATCAGCCTGTCACTTAGTGGCTTCCAACCCTTCTTCCCTTATGACCAGTATGATAAAAGATATCCAGTGTTTGGAAACACAAAAGAACAAACACCAAAGTACGTATTTTTATCCATTCCATCCCAACGCCAAGGCTGAAGGTTGCGAATTTATTGTTTTGCAAAACATAAACGTCTTCAATAAAATTCGAGAAAAATATATCCTATATATACATATATATATGCCTGTACATTATTTTACAATTAAAACAGTCTTGCATTGTTTGTGGTGTCTTTATTCGTTAGCATTTTAAAGACGAAGTCCATCTGTTTTATATAAGGACTCAGTGCGTACCGCGCTGTAAACACTCTCCACTTCGGTTATAAAAACCAGTCTCTTAATGTTTTATAAGGCAAAAGTTGCTGTTTGTTCTGAGATCCGTACAAAACACATAAACGCAATGTGGGCACCACGTAGAATTTTTTAATGTTAAACCTGGTGGTACGTAAAGTCACCGCTAGGCTTTAAAATGTTAATTACCCTAGGTACTGTTGTGTACGTAGAGACAAACTAATGTCCCTTCTACAAGTTGCTACAATACGACCCGTTGATATCAGCATACAATTACACTTGTTTTTACAGAACGTGTGTCTGTTGTATCCTATTGCAGAGATCTTCCGTCTAAAGATAAAAATACAGCCCTGGATTAAATAATTTTGTCGAAGTAGCAGATCTGTTTTTTTTCCGCGATGGCGCAACAGCCCCCAGCTGGCCAGGGCCTCCTCGTTATCGAAGCTCCACGATCACACTCAGATACACCACAGTCGGTAGGACTTCTCTGGACTAGGGATCAGCCCGACGCAGAGATGTGTACTTCACAACACACAACTCTCACAAGAGACAGACATCCGTGCTCCCGGCGGGATTCGAACCCGCAATCCCAGCAAGTACTCGGCCGCAGACCCACGCCTTAGACAGCGCGGCCACTGGGATCGGTAAAAAGTGATATTACTGACACAAACTATTCAATACAATCGTTGCTGATCTGGAAAAAATTTAGATGTACGTCATTGATAGAAGAAATGGTTAGGGGGGGCAGTAACTGATTCTACCAGATGCATCAATAAAACAATTTTTGTCAAGAAAGTGGCTAAATAATGTCGACCATATTAATTAAAAATTTTTCAACAGCCCTCACCTTTAGTTGCTGAACTCACACAGGGAAAATCCGGTGTCAATCCCTTGACAGTACATGTTGGATTTATGGCAAACAATGTGGCGGTGGGAAAGCTGGTGCCCCCATTGCTTCAATTTCCTCCCGTAGGTGTCACTCCAACAGTGCTCCATAATAAAAATTCAATATTCCTCAGTAGACGGCTGATTTGTTTAAACGTTTATTTACAAACACGTAGCTAATCAAATGTAGAAACCCTTTTAAGAAAGCTTTCAAATAAATCACTTATGTTGAGAGGAACATTAATTTTTTTTACTCCATAAATTAGTAATGAAAAATGGCAAGCAAAATGTTATACTTGTTATTTATACATTCATGTACTGCGGATCGTATATATGATCTTAGAAACTGGCAGTCATTCAACAACTCACCCCTCTTTCCTTCTTTAACCTTTTAAAGCCTAGCGGTAACTTTACATAACACCAGGTTTAACGTTCAACAATTCTACGTGGTACCCACGTTGCGTTTATGTGTTTTGTACGGATCTCAGAACAAACAGCAACTTTTGCCTTATAAAACATTAAGCGACTGGTTTTTATAACCGAAGTGGAGAGTGTTTACAGCGCGGTACGCACTGAGTCCTTATATAAAACAGATAAGCTTCGTCTTTAAAGGGTTAATTCATTCCTCAATATGTCTACCTTTGCTTTGAATATTATTATTATTCTGTGTACTGTTATAAGTTAGTATCGCATAATCTACAGAGAAAGTCGATTTAAGTGGCCGCACGGTCTAAGGCGTCAGTCTGCGGCCTCTCACTTGGTGGTACTGCTGGTTCGAATCCCGCTGGAGGTAAGGATGTCTGTCTCTTCTGAGTGTGGCGTGTTGTCAGGTACAAGTCTCTGCGACGGGCTGATCTCTCGTCCAGAGTAGTCCTACCGAATGTTTGTGTGTGTCATTGTGTGTGATCAAGTGGAACAATAACCATCTGCACTTAAAATGGATAGGTTGAAAGGATGCGACAAAATGAAATGCCACGAAGGAAGTAAACTGAGACTGTAAATGTCTTTAACAGAAGAATTCACATTTTTATTTGTAAAACATGTATAAAACATCCGTTTGCAATTCTTATAATCTTTGGAATCCATTACAACAGTCCGAAAATTAGAACATGTTAAAGCATACAGATCCAGCAGAATTGATTAAAGCAGGGGGTAGGATTATTCGGTCTGAAATCCATAAACTTATTATTTCTATTTGGAATAAGGAGGAATTGCCTGAGGAATGGAAGGAGTCGGTCATTGTGCCTATTTATAAGAAGGGTGATAAGACAGATTGCAATAACTATCGAGGCATATCACTTTTGTCGACTACGTACAAAATTCTATCCAACATCCTTTTGTCAAGGTTAACTCCATATGCAGAGGAAATTATTGGGGATCATCAGTGTGGATTTCGACGTAACAGGTCAACCACTGATCATATATTCAGCATTCGTCAAATACTTGAGAAAAAATGGGAATACAATGAGGCAGTGCATCAGCTATTTATAGACTTCAAGAAAGCCTATGATTCAGTTAGGAGGGAGGTCTTGTATAATATTCTCATTGAGTTCGGTATCCCCATGAAACTAGTAAGGTTAATAAAAATGTGCCTAAGTGAAACATATAGCAGAGTTCGGGTAGGCAAACATCTGTCTGACACGTTCCCTATTAAGAATGGCTTGAAACAAGGAGATGCTCTGTCGCCATTGCTTTTCAACTTTGCTTTAGAATATGCCATTAGAAGGGTTCAGGCAAACCAGGAGGGCTTGAAATTGAATGGTACACATCAGCTTCTGGTTTATGCTGATGATGTTAATATATTGGGCGGAAGCGTACATAGCATAAAGAAAAATGCAGAAGATTTAATTATTGCTAGTAAGGAGATTGGTCTAGAAGTAACTGCTGAGAAAACTAAGTACATGGTCATGTCTCGAAATCAGAATGCACGACACAATCACAACATAAATATAGATAATAAATCCTTTGAAAGGGTGGAAGAATTCAAATATTTGGGAGCAACCCTAACGAATCGAAACTCCATTCATGAAGAAATTAAGAGCAGATTGAAGTCGGAGAATGCTTGCTATCATTCGGTGCAGAATCTTTTGTCTTCCAGGTTGCTATCCAAAAACACAAAGATTAGGGTATACAGAACTATAATTTTACCTGTTGTTCTGTATGGATGCGAAACTTGGTCTCTCACACTGAGGGAGGAACAAAGACTGAGGGTGTTCGAGAATAGGGTGCTGAGGAGGATATTTGGGCCTAAGAGGGACGAGGCGACAGGAGAGTGGAGAAGACTACATAACGAGGAACTTAATGACCTGTACTCATCACCAAATATTATTCGGGTAATCAAATCGAGAAGACTGAGATGGGCGGGGCATGTAGCACGTATAGGGTAAAAGAGAGGTGCATACCAGATTTTGGTGGGGAGACCCGAGGGAAGGCGACCACTTGGGAGACCCAGGCGTAGATGGGAGGATAATATTAAGATGGATATTCGGGAAGTGGGATGGGAGGACATGAACTGGATTGATCTGGCTTAGGATAGGGACAGGTGGCGGGCTGTTGTGAATGCGGTAATGAACCTTCGGGTTCCATAAAATGCGGGGAATTTCTTGACTAGCTGAGAAACTGTTAGCTTCTCAAGAAGGCCTCTGCTCCATGGAGTTAGTTAGTTAGTTTAGTTAGTTAGTTAGTTAAAGCATACAGAAAAAAGTGTGAATACGTTGACGCATGCGCAGAAGAGCGATACCAGAGCACAGTCGCCCCAGTGTGTAGGAATGAAAACTGTATGGTGACGGTATCTACCGGCGGATTGTGAACTAATTCCACCAGCTAGTCGACCCGAGCCATTCATTAAACACGAGAGAAGCTGCTGCACATGAATGGGCCTAAAATACATGTAAATTAATAACACCACTTATTCCTGCATGAATAAATAATTTCAGGGGCTAGGTTAATTTAAAAGCTTATTTCTGAACTAATCAAAGAATAACACACTTTACAAACAGAAAGGTTCATTACCGCATGCACAACAGCCAGCTTGTTAGCATAATGAAACTCCTTATGTCCAACCTGTGTAATAATAATTACATTAATTCAAAATTTGCTTAGCGATTCAATCAGTTCCCATGTAAAGATAAACATTCCCTCCATTCTAAAGTTGTTATAGTGAGACTGTGGTGACCTAATATGGCAGCCGTGTTTTTGGTCTTTGGGTTAGTGCTCTAGTGTTTGGCATGTCAAATAATTCCATGGAACATGGTGCATCTTGAGAAGTTACTTGCCTCTCAAATACTCAAAATATTTTCCCATTTTATGAAACCCAAATTTCATTACGGTTCTCACACAAGAACTCCCACTTGCTGCTACCCTGAGCCAGATCAATCCACTCCACGCCTTCGAACATTGTTTGTTTAAGATCATTTTTAATATTATCCTCTCTTCCTCAGATAGATATTACATGTACTCATTAAGGTTACTTACCATTTATTAGAATATGTTTTTTGTCATAAAATTCTTGGAAATACATTCACAGATATTTAAGTTCTGGAATTTTTCTCCTTATAAAATTTTAAAATTTATAAACTGCTATATAAGAGTGTAGTGTGACGGGAGAGATACCTTAGATTGTAATAAGTTGTGATATGCCTTGATTTTTTTTTATCGAGCACCATAAATATTTCATATCCGCTTATTTCTTCGGGGAAATCTCCCTTTCTTACGGAAATCGAAATTTCTTTGCTGGGTTAAAAACATCCCATTATTTTATAACATTATCCTGTTAAAGCATTCGAAAACTACAAAAAATTATAGCGAAATTGCCCGTAAAATATGAGAAATGTGGGTGTACGGTGAATAGGTTCTTTATTTACGCCCGTATTTGAAAGGAGGGCTGTGGGTTTTGGATGAAACACTAGAAATTTGAAAGTTTAAACATTTAATTTCGTACCTGGTACCAACTTGTTAATGGAGAACTTCGATATATAAGGCACATCTGCAGAGGCCTACCAAAATTTGCAAAATAAGCCGAACCGACACTACGATAATAGTCCTGTACCAATATAATTGTTACTAAATACATCTCTATACGTAAGCATAACTTGGCTAATAACACGGGCGGGGGGGGGGGGGGACATGACCTGGGTATTAGGAACTTTATTTTACAAGCAGTCAAATTTGAAAACGGGGAAAATTAGTCCCATTAACCGCAAGTTTTTCATTTTATTTTTTTCTGTCTATTTTTTATTTGCCATTGTTCAATTCATTAATCAAATAAACTATTCCTAGCATGAAAATATATTGGTGGGGGGACATTTGCCCTCCCTTGTCCCCTCCCCAATTTACGCCTACGTCCGCATATTACTGGAAGCCGCATAAAATAACAGAAATTATCGGAAGAGGCAAGCAAATCAAAACGCGCAAAATTCTTCAGGAAAAGAATAATCAAATTAAAGCACTATAATTTTAAACTTGAAAACTTTTTAAGATTTTAACATTTTGTTGTAAAACGTAGCTGTTTTGACTCCTATTAATAATTCGCACTGCCGTATACGAACGGTCGAGTTTCTGAGATTAACCATAAAATAAATTTGCAATTGTAGTTTTATTTTTATGTCACGTCCTGGCTTGAATATGACCAACCCTTGGTCCAAACATGTAGCCATATAATTTATAAATTCTTATTGATAAAAAACCAATTTTGACCTGCGGTTATGTTACTTATATAATCAGTTCAGCACTGAGAGATTTTATGGATTTAAACAAAATGTTTATTTAACCTTTTAAAGCCTAGCAGTAACTTTACGTACCACCAGGTTTAACATTAAAAAATTCTACGTGGTGCCCACATTGCGTTTATGTGTTTTGTACGGATCTCAGAACAAACAGCAACATTTGCCTTGTAAAACATTAAGAGATTGGTTTTTATAACCTAAGTGGAGAGTGTTTACAGCGCGGTACGCACTGAGTCCTTATATAAAACAGATACGCTTCGTCTTTAATATTGTGTTCTGGCTTGTGTTTCTGTGTTGTGTATCAATCTCGCCGGAGCATTCCGCTCCCTTCTTCAGGGTTGAGCCGTAAGTTTATAAACATATATGTTTTCAAGTACATCCACAAGACTGAACCATGAACGGTATAGATAAAGACAGTAGGTTCTGCCATAAATCTGACAGTCGCAAACCAGTCCGCGCGGTCTCACAAACCAGAAGATCAAAACGTACGTCTTTTACCACCAAGAAAACCCCAAATATTACAAAGTATTTAGCTATAGGTAAAATGGTAAAGTCAGAACAATTGGACAACCTTAAGCAAAGAAGCTGCGCGAAACATTATGAATGGCTTCCTTTCTGCGCACAAAGGGGCTAATAAGGGCTTAAATTGGTGCACTTCGTAGCCCGTATTGAATTTCTTTTTCTTCCAGGGACTTCAGAAAAGGAAAGCTGTTTCCCCGTCTTCCTCCCTTCCTCATTACATTTCTTACTTTCCTTGTCACAAAGAAACATAACGTCGAAGCTCCTAGCTGTGTTACATGCACGCACACTGTAAGGCCTTATCTCAAGATTCAAGTCTCCTGGGATGCTACACCGTGTCTAGTTAGACAGTTATCAGCTTTTCAGAACGTCTTGTTGTCTGAGTCTTCCGAGTCCAATAATTCTTCACGGAATGCTACGATCCTGAAGATGGATGTAGAAGGCATTTCCGAAACATTAGTAATTATAAACAAATTGCCTTGACGCTGAAACTACAGTTTACATCTCTGTTGACAAGAGCTTTTATCTGTTTATATACTTGATTTAAAAATGATGCAACTAGTAGTTGAAAAACGTAAGGTATTCGTTCCCACCTTGTCAGAAGTAGTTCAAATGCTTTTCGATTATATGCCACAATCCATCACGTTTTATAATTCAAGTAGATGATTAACAAGCTAGCGGTAACGACACATGCATTACAAAGTTACTGGTGTAATTGTCAATTAAAATTCAAAGTACAGTAATTTCTTTCCGCTGTTTCGTACTTCACCATCTATGCTTCATTTCGCCGTTAAAACAGTGAATGTAGTTACATTTTTATCCTTCAGATGGCACAGTTTCAAACACAGAGCTGCCACCTGTGTAATTACGTGGAAACTAGTGAGATGTTAGACAGACAGACACTCACAGTAAGGATGAACAGATAGTCATAAACTGTTTATCTGTTGCGTAACAAGTCGTGTTGGTCTCTGTCTACTGTCTGAATCATGTCTGAGTCATGTCTGAGTCCTGTGTGGTGCAAACTACACATGCCAGTGCTTGGCACTTATCCAATCCTCAGGTGTTCTGCAATCGCACCTTTAACTCTTGATCCAGAACTGTTACCTAACAGTTTTATAAATTGTCAATAACTTATTGACACTGCAAGCTACTAAGTAACTAACCTACAGACTATCCTGACATTATTGAAAACAGAGACTCGATTGTCATGGTTAATAAAATTGTATCTACCATCCTTTACCTTTACCTTTGTGGGTGATAAAGTGTGCGTTTCGGATGCATCATAGACAGAAACTTGGCGTAAACGTTGAAGGCTCTGTGCTGTATTTGGGAGATCCCGGGTTCGAATCTCGACACAACACGGGTTATCATTAACTAAGCTATTTCTTTTTTCGTCAAGTATATTTAGAAGAATTTTAGGACACTATGTCAATGGGCCATGACGGAATCTTTCCACGTGCGTTCCCAGTTACCTTTTATCTATCTGCGTGCCTTTGGACGCTGTATAAAATGACGTAATTGTAGAAATGTAAAATAAAACACGAATAATTAAGTAAGTAAGTAGGTATGAAAAGAAATTCACTCATCCTTTTATTATTAAAAATGTAATTTTTTCATAACGTCTATGAACTATAGCGTACTATTTCTGAGTCAGAAAACGGTGGTTAAATTCTTACGGCTACACCTTTTAAAAATTTTTCTGAAATATAAAAATTCGTTTTTATTTATCGAGATTTTTACGCTGAAGATCGTGGTTCCAAAAAAAATATTTCGACAACACGTGAAGTAGTGTATTTTTAACTACGGAATTATCCCTACTATCTGAATGAGAGTATTTCAAAGCGAAGGATCTCTCATATTTTTATTTATAAGTTTATTTTTTCATAAAGTTTGTATCCAGCTACATTGCAGTACCAACTTACTTCTTCCTGCCAATATTATTGCATCACGTGACAACTGTACATTATGGCGAAAGCCATCAGGAGGCTCGTAATGGCGAGTTACTCTACTCAAATTAGAAAACCCTAAGTACCACTTCCAAATTTTTGCTACCCTCACTTCCCCCGCGCCTCCCTCCCCCCCCCCCCCGAATGTCCCTTCTGCACCATCACTCGCCGCCACTGTGTGCAAACATCCCCCCCCCCCGCCAGTGGCTTCATGCATAATTCAATATTATTGAACATTGCAGAACGTCAATACAGGAATAACCATTTGTTGCGAATACAGACCACGCCCTTTTGTGTTCCTCTTACTTTTTATATGATTGTGTTTGTATAAATTCGCTAACCCGTGCTAACCGACCTGCAGCTAAACATATCGCCACGCAGACTTCATCCTTTGCTTCTCTAGCAATAAGTTGATATGTGGTCAGCTGTTTCGCATTCACCTTGCAAGAACTGCTTTCATTTCCTGGAGGAGGATTCTTAGGTTAAGGTAAAGCTATCCTTAGGGTTCCAGGAGGTTGAGGCTCCCAGATTTCAAGAAAATCGGCACATGAAGGTGGTAAGGTTGTCAGCCCTACGCGCCGGCCACCTTTACCCCCCAGGAAATATTCCTGGTACTCATTTGTGTTAGAGGCTGAGTCGACCCCAGGGCCATAGTGCGGCCGGAAGGATTATGTCAATGAAAAAATACAGACACGATCGGGACTCGAACCCGCGGCCTTCCGGTTTGTAATGCAGTGCCTCAACCAACTGCGCCACTGCGGCCCTCACGGTCACATGACAGTAATATTTACAGGTTTATGGTCCTGTACAGTGTGAGGAATTCAAATGTACAGAATTATTATTTGCCTTGTTGTTTTTTACGAATGGGAAAATTGAGCACCCACATTTTGGGGAAAAACAGGCTGAGGGTTCTCTAGAGTAGGGTGCTGAGGAAATTGTTTGGGTCTAAGAGGGACGAGATAACAGGGGAGTGGAGAAGACTACGTAGGGAGGAACTTTATGATTTGTACTCGTCACCAAATGTTATTAGGGTGAGTAAATCGGGAAGATTGAGATGGGCGGGGCAAGTAGCACGTATGGGAGTCAGGACAGGTGCATAGAGGCTTTTGGTGAGGAGACCTGAGTGAAAGAGACCATTTGAAAGACCAAAGTGTAGATGGGAGGATAATATTAATATTGATCTTCAAGACGTGGGATTGGGGAGGCATGGACTGGATTGATCTGGCTCAGGATAGGGCGAGGTGGCCAGCACGTGTGAATGCGGTAATGAACCTTCGGATTCCATAAAATGCGGGGAATTTCTTGATTAGCTGAACACCTGTGTGTTTCTTCAGGACTCTGCTTCATGGAGTCAGTCAGTCAGTCAGTCAGTCAATCAGTCAGTCAGTCAGTTAGTTAGTTAATTAGTTAGTTAGTTAGTTAGTTAATCTGAAAGCAGAGAGCGCTCCAACCGATTGTGCTGTCAAATAGAATGGAATAAAATTTCTGTCACTAAAATATTGCAACGGCCAGTCCACTCGTTCTGCACGCGTCTAGTGGATTGGAGTGAAGATGCCAAGCGTCTGCAGCTGTAGCAGCTGCTAGACCCGAATAGATGAGACTGGACAACCGTCATGGACTGATGATTTTCTAAAACTCCGTGTCTCATTATTGTTAGTTCAAATTTAGTGGAAAATTCTGATTACCATTGGCTTTAATTCAAGAACTGACACACTCCAACATCTCAAACAGAGACAGCACTGTGGTTACTCCTGTCACGTCTAGCAGGAAATACCTGGCGTTCTTCGGGCACCTGTACGTAAAATTGGCAAGACACGCAGTATTTATAATGTAACACTGAGGCGCTTTCGCGTAACCATTGTTGCCGTGGAAAAGCAATAAGTATTACATATTCTGAGTGTGTGTCTGCTGCCTTAGTTATGCGGCATGCAAAGCGCATGCGCTGTATTATATTGCCATCTGTGTCCTGTCTGGCTCTACTGTTTTTCCACATTATCTCATAAACGGCACGATTTTCTGGAAAAAGTTACTGAACATAAAATGTGTGTTTTGATTTTCTCTACAACTTTTGTCTGAAACATTTCTCATTCTGAGAAAAATTGAGCGAGATATTATCATAAACGTACACGGGTCTTCATGTAAAGTACCCGTTATTCTTGTCAGATTTAAACAGAACTTGAATTTTCTGGACAGATTTTCGAAAAATACGCCGATACCAAATTTCATGCAAATCCGTCAAGTAGGAGCCGAGTTATTCCAGGCAGACAGAGAGACGGACAGACATGAAGACATTAATACCCGCTTTTCAAAATTTTGCGAAGACCCCTAAAAAGTGGCAAATTCTTATTCTTTAGGAAATGTAAAAACGTATGATTCATCAAATCTGCTGAATCGATAATATCAAAATTTCAAGGATTTTAGACCTGCGCTAAAATTCTTCAATAGCAAAGTCTTGAAGGAAGTTATAGGCGTGATGTTAATGAACATTCATGCAACAAAATGTTACATCTCACCCCTCTCTGTAAGTACTCAAAATAACAGATTATAAATTGGGCGGGAGTAAGGCTTGCATGAGGATACTCTGAAATTTTATTTCAAACAAACTGGTTCCATTGGAGGCAGGTTAATGCTGCAGGTGTAATATTGACAGTACATTGGCGGGCAACACGTTCAATTGTGTTGGTGGGCAATAGTAACTATCTATGTCTGAAACTGCGTATATGATTTAGATGAATGGTTGATACGCGGGTTCGATTGCAGGTGAGCCAAAGTGAGTTTTCTGGTGGACACCGGGAGAGATTTCTCTCCGAATACTTTAGTTTCCCCTGTCAGTATCATTCCACAAATGCTACATACTGATTCATTCATCTACCACCGACGCTGTATAATGTTTTTCTCCCAGTACTCCAGTTTCCCCTGTCAGTATCATTCCACCATTGCTCCATACTCATTCATTCATCTACCACCGACGCTGTATAATGTTTTTCTCCCAGTACTTCAGTTTCCCCTGTTAGTATCATTCCACCATTGCTCCATACTCATTCATTCATCTACCACCGACGCTGTATAATGTTTTTCTCCCAGTACTTCAGTTTCCCCTGTCAGTATCATTCCACCATTGCTCCATACTTATTCATTCATCTACCACCGACGCTCTATAATGTTTTCTCCCAGTACTCCAGTTTCCCCTGTCAGTATCATTCCACCATTGCTCCATACTAGTGCTTCCCAAACATTTTTGCTAGAGGCCCCGTTCTGACTTCGAAAAATAACCGCGGATCCTCACATCCTTGCTCACTTAAACAGTGTGTCCGGACGACAGGCATCCAAAATTAAAAATTTATATCTCAGAACTGATTTAGATATCTACGAATACATACCAGCACCGTACTTACCAATGTAGTGCATTATTTAACCTTAATTAAAACGGTTGTCGCTCGCTTCGTGTGTACAGAGTATTTCTTAATTAGATATTTTGTCATTCGAAAGAAACAAATCGCCAATGGAAGAATTTCTACGTTTATTTTTAAGAAACATTATTACTTGAATTAAAAAATAAGTAAACGTCAAGGCAGCCATTACAGAAATGTATCCACACATCCAATGGGAACTGTTAACGAATCCCTTGGGATTCGCAAGGCACGCTTTGGGAACCACAGCTACATACTCATCTATATTACATCTACATGTTGCCCTTACAACAAAGACAAAGCGCAAAACCTGGGAACCCCTCAACAACCAGTGTTCTTTCTAAAATGGGGGGTGGGGGAGGGGGACATTTGATAGTAAATTACTTTGACCTAGTCTTTTGACATTTTTAGTCACAGATACGTGGGCGTGCGGAAGAGTAGAACACAACATTATCGGCAGAGCTGTGAAGTCGGCAGTTCAACGCACTCTGCCACTGTGACCTGTACTGTGCTGAGAGCTAAGCTGTAAATCAATACAACGTTTCAAAGGAAAGCTTTCGATATCAGCACAACGTTACCCCCACGCACAGTCAATACAAACAAAATATATCAGAGGAGAGAAACAAAGGTTATTTTTGTGTTTGATGTCGCTTTCGGGTTAAAATTTTGTTCTACAGCCTACTGCATGTAATTTAACACTGAGATTGAAGTAGTCTGTACACTTGACAGAATTTAAGAATTGTGACATTATAAAAAAAGTTTGATTGAGTGTTTGGTTGTTTAATATCTCTTTTCCAGCTACTGCCTATTTAATGTTGGGACATAGCGCAATGTTGAATGTGATGAATTGGAAGGGATGTGAAAGGAATTGGTGATACTACATTAAAATAGAATCGTTTCGTTTATCTGCAAAGATTGAGACATTTTGAACTTAAAAGTTGGACAGATGTGCTATCCCGAAACGTCGGTAACAAACCAACAAACGCTGCGTAACAATACAGAAGAGGGAAAATCTTAAATGTTTGAACATTTGTTAGAATCAGTCTGTTGAACAAGATGGGAGGCCGGTATCCGTGTTTATAATCCAGGCACGGGGAGAAGGACGGTTGTTGTTACATACAGCATAATATGTCTGCATCTGTCATTCTGTCACACGCTTAACCTTTTAAAGCCTAGCGGTAACTTTACGTACCACCAGGTTTAACATTCAATAATTCTACGTGGTGCCTACATTGCGTTTATGTGTTTTGTACGGATCTCAGAACAAACAGCAACTTTTGCCTTATAAAACATTAAGAGATTGGTTTTTATAACCGAAGTGGAGAGTGTTTACAGCGCGGTACGGACTGAGCCCTTATATAAAACAGATACGCTTCGTCTTTAAAGGGTTAATGACCTTCTGCTGCTACATGGGGCATGGAACAGGCGCACACACAGAATTTTTCTTTGGGGAGGAAATATGAACTTGAGGGTATTTATAATTTTTTGATTTTAAATCTATGTTATAAATATTATATCATAAATATAACTGTAACATTACTTGCAAACGCATTTACGTACATAAAAATATAACTATGTAATCCGCCAATGAGTTATGGAATTTAAATGAGAAGCTGCAACCCAGCAACCGCAACCCCCTGCCCTTATGGGGGAGCCCATGACATAGAACATTACCAATAATTAACCCTTTAAAGCCTAGTGTTAACCTTACGTACCACCAGGTTTAAAATTAAAAAAATCCACATGCTGCTCACATCGCTTTGTGTGTTTTGTATGGATCTCAGAACAAACAGCGATTATTTCCCTATACAGCATTAACTGACTGGTTTTTATAACCGAGACGGAGTGTGTTTACTGCGCGGTACGGACTGAATCTATATGTACACACCTAAAGCCCAGTGGTTACTTTATGTACCGCCAGGTTTAACACTCACAAATTCTACATTCTGCCCACACAGTGTATTTATGTGTTTTTTGTGGATCTCAGAACAAACAGCAATTATTTCCCTATACAGCATTAACTGACTGGTTTTTATAACCGAGACGGAGTGTGTTTACTGCGCGGTACGGACTGAATCTATATGTACACACCTAAAGCCCAGTGGTTACTTTATGTACCGCCAGGTTTAACATTCACAAATTCTACGTTCTGCCCACACAGTGTATTTATGTGTTTTGTGTGGATCTCAGAACAAACAGCGATTATTTCCCTATACAGCATTAACTGACTGGTTTGTATAACCGAGACGGAGTGTGTTTAGTGCGCGGTACGGACTGAATCTATATGTACACACCTAAAGCCCAGTGGTTACTTTATGTACCGCCAGGTTTAACATTCACAAATTCTACGTTCTGCCCACACAGTGTATTTATGTGTTTTGTGTGGATCTCAGAACAAACAGCGATTATTTGCCTATACAGCATTAACTGACTGGTTTTTATAACCGAGACGGAGTGTGTTTACTGCGCGGTACGGACTGAGTCCTTATATAAAGGAGAGTACGTTGCGTCTTTAAAGGATTACAGCATTTAATTCAATTAAGAGTAGTGTAAGACACAGGCTGATATTGCTTTTTGGAAATGTGCTGAGTAGACTGGTTTTGCTTTAGTGTATTGGGGAGGGGGTGGGGGGTTGGGGTGGGGTCTAAATATAAATATTGGCCACGTAACAGGTTACTCAAAACATAAAGTTTTCCAGGTTCTCCTCAGGTTTTTTGAAAGAATTACAGAATAGGGAATCCGATTTTAAATATGACAAAACTGCCTTTTTTCCAAATTATTTCCCTTTTACACCCCATTGACCATATACCCGATTTAAGATTCCCGTTAAATTCCCTAAGCACGCGTGATTGTCACGTATTCATTATTAGCGTATAAAAATAGAAAGGTTTTTGAAATTTTTATTTCTAATTATCTTTACTGCGATGGGGGAAACAAACAGACAATTGTGTCGTGGAAAGAAATCTAACAAATTCTGCGATTTTTCATGCTTTCGCAGCCCTGTCTTTCAGTTCTGCTTTCTTATGAGATGTGGCACCGGGTCTGTGTTTGAGTGGTGTCCCACCTTTCGATAAAGCATAGTGATGTCATATTAAAAAGTTTTAAATATACAAGAAGAACAGGCACTTAGGAACTTGCAGCTGAGGCCAGTGTACTTAATTATGATACCTAGTTAACAAAGAAGAGTTTTCCAGTCGTACTAGAATATAATACTCAGTGTATATAGTAGACGTCATCGATAAGTTAACCAATTCCATGCACATAGCGTCTGTAATTACTGCAAGTTTGTCTGGCCTAACTATGAAAAACTCCATTTTCAAGGCTTACTAAACGTGAATGTATTTTTAAATTACCAACGTCCAGAAAACATATGCGTGTTCAAAATCAGGTAGACGGAGTTTGGAATCCGCGTTCAAACACACACTGGCTGTTTAAAACCTAAAACACTGCCTTTTGCCCCCTGGCTCTACGTTTCTTCCAACTACTAGTAACATTAAAACAATAAATAGCCGAAAATAAGAAGAAGAAACTGATAATAAATGGTTTTGCAGACATCACATACAATTTATGTAAACAGTACCTGCGCGAAGTAAAGTCCGCAAGAATGAGAAGTTTGAATGTTGTTTTATGCAATAAAGAACAGGTTTTGGCAAATGCAGTTTGGGAAGCGGATCCGGTTACTATGCTAATCAGAGTTTAAGCCTGCGACGCGCTGAGTGATCTGGTAACAATTCCATGCAAGAGAGCAGCTACCATTGCACATTGCTAGACTGTCTGGATTGTGGCCGTCATTGTAAAAATGAAACAAGCGGCAGGGCAACGCACTGGAGGACGGCGAACATTTCGTCACAGTGGTCCTTGGAGATCAACTCAAGGAGGCTGGGGCAGACGAAACATGTGGGCGGCGGGGGGGGGGGGGGGGAAAAAATGGGCACGGGGTTATGGTGGGGGGGGGGGAGGAATTCTGAAGGAGAGAGACCATATACAAGACCTAGTTGTAAATGGGAGGATAATAATAAAATGAATGTTACAGGAATAGGATGGTGGAGCGTGGGTGTTTCCGTGCGTAAAAAAAAGAGAATTGGTTCACATGCACTGAGCAGACAGCTCCAGATAAGAGAGACATTCACATGTCACTGCAGAATTGTGGGTCCTCGATAGGGAACTTGCTTCTTGTCACAACTTTCTGGCTTCTAGAATTTGGAGGTGGCCCCAGTGTCTTCCTGTGCCCTCCTAAAAAAACATAATTCGTAAACTATATGTGATGAAAGTAACTCGTATGTTTTCTCGCCCGCATTTTCAAGACCGCGTTGAGAAAACAGCTTTTTAACATTCACGTCAGATCCGATACACTTTTTGCA
Source organism: Coptotermes formosanus (assembly GCA_013340265.1). Classification (NCBI taxonomy): domain Eukaryota; kingdom Metazoa; phylum Arthropoda; class Insecta; order Blattodea; family Rhinotermitidae; genus Coptotermes; species Coptotermes formosanus. The sequence goes on from BLKM01000075.1 coordinate 376,509, forward strand.
ATTATGCAACTAACATAATTATGTGCTACGTTTGGAGCATATCTTGTGATTGTGCTGAAATTTAGACACTTCGAAAAACAGATCAGAAATAACTTTGAAAGTTTTGAGATGTGGTGCTGGAGAAGGCTGGAGAAAGCTGGACAAGATCAGCTGCGCCGATCGTGTGGGAAATGAAAACGTAGTATACACAGTCAAGGGGGAGAGGAATGTCGTACTGTGCGTACAGTAAAATGAAGGAAGGCCAACTGGATTGGTCACACCTTGAGTAGGAACTGCCTCCTGAAACACGTTGTTGAAGGAAAAAATAGAGGGAATGATGTAAGTGAAGGGAAGACGAGGAAGAAGACGTATGCAGGTACTGGATGACCGCAAGGGACAAAGGGTACTGGTAGTTGAAAGAGGAAACGCTAGATGGCACTGTGTAGAGAACTCGCTTTGGAAGAGGCAATGTACCTTTTGTAAGACAGACTGCGCTATGAATGACCGGTACCGAAATCTAGACCCACACACTAACTAACCAACCAACCAACCAACCAACCAACCAACCAACCAACCAACCAACCAACCAACCAACCAACCAACCAACCAACCAACCAACCAACCAACCAACCAACCAACCAACCAACTAACTAACTAACTAACTAACTAACTAACTAACTAACTAACCCCATGGACCAGAGGCCTTTTTGAGAAGCTAACAGTTTCTCAGCTAGTCAAGAAATTCCCCGCATTTTACGGAGCCCGGAGGTTCATTACCGCACTCACGAGAGGCCGCCACCTGTCCCTATCTTGAGCCAGTTCAATCCAGTCCATGCCCCCATCCCGCTTCTTGAAAATTAGACCCACACACACTGCCTGTTCTTTGTACCATTTTTATTAATTTACCTCCAGATGAACGCTACGATGTCCCTTAAGTTAGTCCACTATCACTAATTTCTACATCCCTTTTAATTCAACTCGCAGCGCCATTTGCTAACGGCTGACACTCTCAGTGCAGCATCTGTGAACATAATGCAGTAAGCACTCAGTGCTTTAACAGTTTAGCGTTTTCCACATACCGTGCAGCAGACTGATTGCACAATATCGAAACCAACAATTACACAATTAACAACAAACAATCATTGATCACTTTACAGTGTGCCTCCTACATGTTTCGGCCTTAGCATGGTCATTGTCATGGAGGTCCCCAATAAAGGAACGTAACAGTGACAGGTTCCGTTACAGATGTGTAAATGTGCAGTCAAAATACAATTTTTTCAATTAAAATTGTTAAAATACTTAAAATGCAGTTTTAATAACAATAAAATGCAGTTTTAATAACAATCACGAAATATTATTCAGATGATAAAATCGAAAAGAATGAGATGGGCGAGGCATGTAGCACGTATGGGGAAAAAGAGAGTTGCATACAGGATTTTGGTAGGGATACCTGAGAGAAGGCGAGCACTTGAGAGTCCCAGGCGTAGATGGGAGGATAATATTAAAATGGATCTGCAAGAACTGGGATGGGGCATGGACTGGATTGAGCTGGCTCAGGATAGGGAGAGGTGGCGGCCTCTTGTGAATATGGTAATGAACCTTCCTGTTCCATAAAATGCGTGGAATTTCTTGACTAGCTGAGAAACTGTTAGCTTCTCAAGAAGGCCTCTGCTGCGTGGAGTTAAATTAATAACAACCAACAAAGACACATAGCGAATACATATAAAACGTGTATTTAACCTTTTAAAGCCTAGCGGTAACTTTACATACCACCAGGTTTAACATTAAAAAATTCTACGTGGTGCCCACATTGCGTTTATGTGTTTTGTACGGATCTCAGACCAAACAGCTACTTTTGCCTTATAAAACATTAAGAGATTGGTTTTTATAACCGAATTGGAGAGTGTTTACAGCGCGGTACGCGCTGAGTCCTTATATAAAACAGACACGCTTCGTCTTTAAAAGGTTAATAACCCCTACGTATATTTCGACAAACCATTTTCATCTTCAGGGGGTACATAACACAGACGTACAAGAAATTCGCAGCCATTTGCATGTGTGATATATTCAACACGTAAATTTATGCTGTGTTCTTGTACATCTTTACCATGAACCCCCTGATGTTGACAAAGACTTGTCCAAATATATATAGGAGCTGTTAGTACATGTGTGTATGTATTTGCTATGTGCGTTTGTTGGTTGTTAACACGTTTATGACACGATGCACGGTCTATATAATATAAACTTAAAATATAGACTAATTACAAATACTTTCAGTATTTTAAGATCATTCTACACCATTCTGTCCTGTATAATATCGCACATTTGCTTGATGTAAACAGTTGTTAATTTAAAGACTTGTAAATTCTGTAATGAAAATGCCGCTTTAATAATTTCTTGTAAAACTTAGCTGCTATTTCCTGCAGGGGCCGCAGTGGCGCAGTTTGTTGAGGCACTGCGCTGCAAACCGGAAGGTCGCGGGTGCGATTCCCGACATAATCCTTCCGGCCGCACTGTGGCCATGGGGTCGACTCAGCCTCTAACAGAAATGAGTACCAGGAATATTTCCTGGGGGGGGGGGGGGGTAAAGGCGGACGGTGTGTATGGCTGACAACCTTACCACCTTCATGAGCCGTTTGTCTAGAAACCTGGGAGCCTCAACCTCCTGGAAACCTCAGGGCCTGTCCAGGCCTGTAATGGGACTGCTTTATCTTTGTAGTACTTCCTGTTGAAAGAGCACTCGTGGTTCTCTAAGGCTGGTATGTCATTTTATAAAATCCTCGCTCTTCTGGGATATTACGCAGCGTAAATTGGTAGTTACCGACGTTTCGGTACAAAGTATTGGCCCTGTCTTCAAGGGTCAAGCAGTGAAACAGACTTGGACTGCGTGACCCTTGAACATAGGGGCTACAATTTATCCTGAAACGTCGGTAAGTACCAATAAATGCTCTGTAATATCCCATAACAGCGGTGGTCTCATTTACACGGCAGTGGAAGCCTGAAATCGGGCACGTCATTTTCTGTTGGTATTCTGGGACGGGTATTTGTTTTAGGGGATTGCTGTACACTGGGTCCTGAAAGCTAGGTTTGTTTTTTCTTTTCTCGACAGAAACTGCATCTCGGCGGCTGAATTAACAAGTCTGTGTTGCAAGTATGAAGTCCTGTGTCAGCGTAACAAAGACGTAAGGAACGGCTAGGGAGGGACGCCGTTCGTGGCACATGCTAGCAGTATACTGGCGTATTTGAAGGTATGCTATTAAGTACAGTGGCTACCTTACTGCCTAAATGACCGAGGAACTTCGGAGGGATTCCCCGGCAGAGGCGCCATATCTATATCTTCTCCGAAACGTCCAAACCGGTCTTCAACCCCAGCAGCCTCCTGCTTGAAGACGGGGAAGGGCTTTCACCGGCGCGGTGTGGCTGACCGTTCACCTCTATGCAGTGGCAAGGTTAAGAGTGAGTGTAAAGAAGTGTAACTAATTCCAGTCCATCTCATACATTTATGATCTATATAAAAAAGCAAATTTACCTTCACTTTTATCAGATTTATGTCTTCTTATACGTATTGTACGAAATTAAAAAAAACAATTACTTATCAGTGGCCAGTGTTACGTATCTACTTATGTAACCGGCCCTTGATTTATATACTTTTTATCTAGCCTTGTGTCGACAACTGGACAAGTGGTTAAATTCATAAAATGACTACAGCCATCATGTAATAACACACACAAATATGTGTGTATATATATATACATAGTATGTATATTGAAGACGGGGTGCACACGTTTCGGGCGCTAGAAATCCGGGGCAAATAAGTGTTTTATGGTAACCCTTATAATTTGTTGGTCGTGATGTGTGGGAACTTTCTTTATGTCACCATGATGTCGCCTAGGATATTAACCCTTTAAAGACGAAGCGTGTCTGTTTTATATAATGACTAAGTGCGTACCGCGCTGTAAACACTCTCCACTTCGGTTATAAAAACCAATCTCTTAATGTTTTATAAGGCAAAAGTTTCTGTTTGTTCTTAGATCCGTACAAAACTCATAAACGCAATGTGGGCACCACGTAGAATTCTTTAATGTTAAACCTGGTGGTACGTAAAGTTACCGCTAGGCTTTAAAATGTTAAGGTGGATTCCTAGATTTTTGGAAAATTTGTGTACCCCTTAATTTAAGGCAAAAGCTAAGTAAATTCAAGCAGACTATTTCAAAGAAGAATGAAGAAGCGTTGGACATGATACAATGTGGGATGGTAGATATTTAGGTTAGGGAAACCTGTGACGTAAGTGAGACCCCCCCCCCCCCACATATAAGGCAGGTTCTTCGGTAACGAGAGTACATTTTTATCAGACAGCATGACGTCACATCGCACGCACTATTCTTCGTGACCTCCGCTATAAGAACAATAGATATCACATTTTATGTGTGATTTTTCTCGCAACTTACCACTGCAGAATGTTTCAAATTACTTTCTTCTCAAACACATTAGATTTCGCTTTTTTCTTGTTTTCATTGATACTCATGTGACTGCACTACCGACTGAGAAATGGAAGAATCGTGGCTCCATTGCTGACAGGGATAAAAGTTCTTCAATTCTACGGATTGCCTAGACCACCTCTGGAAGGGGCAAAATCTCTTATTGGGTGAGTAGAGAGGGCAATGTCCCGTGTTTTAAAAGGGCCGGAGCGTGATGCTGATAACTCATCTCAGTCTACTGCCAAGTTTAAGAATGGGTGTATTTATAATCCACTCACACATATGCGTTCATGGCCTGCAATTTGACAATTTTATGCCTATTTTACCCATATTAAAAATGTCAAAACAGAATAAATTAAATTTAGAAGTAGGAAGGTTCCCCAATTTGGGTCCGATTTGACATTTAACCCTTTAAAGACGAAACGTAATCTGCTTTATATAAAGACTCAGTGCGTACCGCGCAGTAAACACTTTCAACCTCGGTTACAAAAAACGAAAGAGTTGCTGATGTTTATGGTAAAAGTTGCAGTTTGTTCTGAGATATGTACCAAATACATAAACGCGATTTGAGCACTATGGGGAATTACTGAATGTTGAACCTGGTGGTACGTAAAGTTACCGCTAGGCTTTAAAAGGTTAAAGACGAAGCGTATCTGTTTTATATAAGGACTCAGTGCGTACCGCGCTGTAAACACTCTCCGCTTCGGTTACAAAAACCGGTCTCTTAATGTTTTATAAGGCAAAAGTTGCTGTTTGTTCTGAGATCCGTACAAAACACATAAACACAATGTGGGCGCCACGCAGAATTTTTTAATGTTAAACCTGGTGGTACGTAAAGTTACCGCTAGGCTTTAAAAGGTTAATGGTACACGATCAATTCAGATGATAAGGATAAACAGAAATTAGGCATAATATTAGGCACATGAGACTTAGTGTATGTGAAAAGTATTACATACGTAAAAAGCCACGCGGCCATGTGAAGTCGTAATGATAATGCCTTGACAGCATATAAAGTGGCGCTTATCCTCCTCTGTTTGAATAACGACGACGTTAACTCGTGTGTTAGGCAGTGTGGACGTGCCGGCTAAGGTAGAGCCTGCAGTCAGCTGTTGGAACTCTCGTCACGTAGAAATGCTCCCTCATTTGTCAGTGATAAACAGGACTGTTTGTTATTGTATTGATGTGCGTAGGCGAATATTTTTCTGGCTTTTGCTCATTAAGGAAATGTTTTTAACCCGAAATTTGTCCAAAGAATATGAATCACGTATTTTTGCACACCATGATGGCGTATGAGGGAGTGGAATATTGATCCACTTGTTTTTAAATTAGACAGTAGATGGACATACCTTGTACATACATACATATACACATACATACATAGATATATACATGCATGCATACATACACATACATACATACATACATACATACATACATACATACATACGTGCATACATACATAGTACATACATACATACATACATACATACATACATACGTACGTACATAATACATGCATACATACATAATACATGCATACATACATACGTACGTACATACATACATACATACGTACATACATACATACATACATACATGCATACGTGCATACATACATACGTACATACATACATACATACATACATACATACATACATACATACATACATACATACATACACACGCACACACACACACACACACTTAGACACTCATAACTGAAGGCAAATAATAAATTTTTTAAATATTATACTGTTTTGAATGTCGATTTTGGAAAACCGAAGGACGGAAACAGATGTAAACACATGTGCCGAAAAGCCAGGTTTATAAAACACCCAAGAGACAATTAACAATATTCAAATTGGTCCCTGAACAATGAGCACACAATTTTGTGCTGTGGAATTGCAGTCATGTAACAATATGTATGTCTAAGCCCGATTGCGTGCCAAACATTGCACAACGTGACCACTAAAATTTTGTCAGCATTTCTTTCCAAACCTCACACTTGCGTCATCTAATGAACCTGTCTGCAAGTTCTGATATTTCTTTTTGTTGACCTCGAGGCAATCCGTGCATTTAGATTGCGTTGCACAGATAGTTTCAGTTGTGAAAGGCGACGTTAAAAAAGTGAAGCAGAGCAAGAAAATGAATAATTAACCTGCTCTATCTAATTACATCAATATACTCTACCTTTTCTTTAGGAAAAATTCTAACTTTTTAATACGCTTTTGCAAGGTTTGTCAACAAGATACAGGGCACAGAAAAACAGTTAAATCTAATGGCCAACTCTATATGCCAGAGCGAGCCTTGTTTAGTGTTTAAGTGTTAGCAGACAACAAACGTTAAACAAAAGTAAGTAAAGTAAAGTTGGCTGTATTTGTTACAGAAAATTTTGGTTGTGGCCGCGCGGTCTAAGGTGTAGGTCTGCCGCCGAGCGCTTGCTGGGATCGTGGGTTCGAATCCCACTAGGGGCATGGATTTTTTTCTCTTGTACAGTGTTTGTGTTGTCAGGTAGAGGTCTCTGCGACGGACCGATCCCTCGTCCAGAGGAGTCCTACCTACTGTGGTGTGTGTCTGAGTGTGATCAAGTGAAAATAAAAACCCTCTACACCTGCAGTGAACAAGTAGGTAGAAGAGGGAAGGACTAAGAAAGAGAAACAAAGATTTTGGTTAATTCTTAGTTACTACACAACGTACAATGTTAAACAAAAGGAAAGGTGAAGTAAAGATTTTACTGTCCACACATGAAAATATATTGGTGGGCGGGGGGAGGTGTTGGTACAGCTCCACTCATTAATAATCTCGACCCCAGGTGAACGTAAGTCGTGACACCACGCCCCTGCTCCGTCGCCCCGGGAGAGGACGGCGGTACTCATTTAATTGGAGGTTGGTTGGAACACGGAGGCAGTTTGGAAGTTTAAGAGAACGGAAAAATCTCTTACCCTCCCCCCCCCCACGCCAAGAATGGAACCCTGGACCGTCCAGCTCGTAGCGAGTTATAAACCGACTGAAATATCCGGACTCCTGACAAAAAGGAAAATTTAAATGTAAGAAAACTGCTTTGCATTTTAATAATATTAACAAAACCGAGAAAGATATTCGATGTAAAGTGCACAGATTGTTCTGTCTTCATTGACAGCTGGTTACATTCCTGAGAAGCCGATCCCAGTGGCCGCGCGGTCTAAGGCGTAGGTCTGCGGCCGAGCGCTTGCTGGGATCGTGGTTTCGAATCCCACCGGGGGCATGGATGTTTGTCTCTTGTTAGTGTTTGTGTTGTCAGGTAGAGGTCTCTGTGACGGACCAATCCCTCGCCCAGAGGAGTCCTACCGGCTGTGGTGTGTGTCTGTGATCAAGTGAAAATAAACAACCTCGACACCTGCTGTGAGCAGGTAGAAGAAGGAAGGACTGCGATATATTCCTGAGATTTAAGGCTTTCCCAGTAGTGTTCAGGATGTGATTCAGTGTCTTAGGTTATTGGTTCGATATATCAAAAGTGACTACCGTTGAAGTTTTGGGTAATCATTCGAGATTCTGGAGATGCTAACCAAGCGACACAGCAAGCGTCACATCTTAAGGGACCTGACGATATAGACACATGTCTTTACTGAAGCTTTTAAAGCCTAGCGGTAACTTTACATACCACCAGGTTTAACATTAAAAAATTCTACGTGGTGCCCACATTGCGTTTATGTGTTTTGTACGGATCTCAGAACAAACAGCAACTTTTGCCTTATAAAACATTAAGAGATTGGTTTTTATAACCGAAGTGGAGAGTGTTTGCAGCGAGGTACGCACTGAGTCCTTATATAAAGCACATACGCTTCGTCTTTAAAGGGTTAAACTGATAGTACCAACTAATGCACCATTAAATTTATTGTTAACTTTTATAAATATAAATAAGTATTATTTATATTTATAAAGGTTACAGTAAATATAATGGTGCATTAGTTGGTACTGTCAGTTTATGATAAAAAGGCACAGTTGTAACAATATGAAGTACATATCATTTCTGTTTGAGTAATTACTGCGATGTATCATGTTTAACACGGCACTGTGACGTCACACCACCATACACCCTCGCGTGCACAGGGACTGCTCGACTTTTACGTATTTTAAGCATGTTTTAAGTAGTTCCTTTCATTTGCGTTCAATAAAGCACTGCAGAACATCTAGTTACACCCCAATACTGTACAATTGCCTATTGCTAGTAGTTTTTACCTGTATAACTCAGTCCTTACAGCGATTCCCTACGGGCTGGATGGCACGGTTTTAGAATCCCGGCAGGGGCAAAATATTTTTCTCTTCTTCGAAACACCCACACCAACTCAGGGACCCACAGATCCCGCTACTCAGAGGGTACCAGCAATCTCTTCCAGGGAGAAAGCGGCCAAGGAGTAATGTTGACCACTTATATCGTAATAATGCCGAGGGTAAGAATGAGTGGAGGTATACCTCTTCTCCCCCTATACGCCTTAATGGCCTGGACAGAGACAACTTTAACTTCTTTTACAAGCCGTTGCTGATTAAGTGAGACGGGCGGTTGGAATAACTTTTAAGCTAATAAATTTAAAACATTCCTACGAATAAATACATTTTTTTTTACATTTAGTTGGTACACTGACTGTCAATATCCTTTATTCTTTGAACATTGGAACTCTGGTATTGTTAATTACAATCCATATTTTGCTTTTAGAAGTATCGAATATTAAATCTGTCTCACAAGTATCAAGCAATACACAATATTAAATTCTTTGTGCGGTGACATCGTAACGATGTAAATTTGTTGCTGCCGCTTTTCAGGTTTCCATATCGATAAACCAATAATAAAGAAATGTAGTGGGGTTTCTGGTATCATGTATCAGCAGAAAGCATTCCTGGAGAAATGCAAATTATAGATGTCATTTTTTATTACAAAATTTATTAGTAAATAATTTACACAAATATTTTAGTTAATTGGATTCTCCCTATCATAAATTACCCTTTGTTTTATTAGGAAAGTTTGTAGCTTAAAAAAAAGAGGCTGAAAATTCCAGTTTATTATCTGGTAAAATTGAACTGGACAAGAAGTAAGGTTACCTTTCTAACCCTTTAAAGACGAAGCTTATCTGTTTTATATAAGGACTCAGTGCGTACCGCGCTGTAAACACTCTCCACTTTGGTTATAAAAACCAATCTCTTAATGTTTTATAAGGCAAAAGTTGCTGTTTGTTCTGAGATCCGTACAAAACACATAAACACAATGTGGGCACCACGCAGAATTTTTTAATGCTAAACCTGGTCGTATGTAAAGTTACCGCTAGGCTTTAAAAGGTTAAAGACGAAGCGTATCTGTTTTATATAAGGACTCAGTGCCTACCGCGCTGTAAACGCTCTCCACTTTGGTTATAAAAACCAATCTCTTAATGTTTTATAAGGCAAAAGTTGCTGTTTGTTCTGAGATCCGTACAAAACACATAAACGCAAAGTGGGCACCACGTAGAATTTTTTAATGTTAAACCTGGTCGTACGTAAAGTTACCGCTAGACTTTAAAAGTTAAACAAGAAATAACTTATTTTCTTCCCAAAATTGTTCTTCGCCATAAAATGTAAATATAATCAAAGCCTTTAATAAATATAAAAATTTAATGCAAAAATCTTCTGTGCTTATTAAGTACGATATCAAGGCGTGTTGAGAATTAGAAGTACAGCGCCACACATTTTTAGTCGCCGCAGTAGATAGACGTGCGTACCCATACTTACACTCCAAATATTGTGGCAGCGAGAAGTGTCCCCAGTTCTCACTAGACAGTTGGGTGTTTGATCCCCAGAGACAACTAGGGCGCTGTTGACTGTAATTAATTCCCTCTACCCTACTGCCAATCGATTGTTAAGATTTATAGTCAAGTATGTTTATAATGATCTGCCACAGCATGACAGTACCGCCAACTGTGTTGTCGCCCAGCAGTATTCTTCCGCCACTTCATTCTTTCTCACAGCGCTTACAATCGCGCAAGGAAAAATTCGGCGCGCCCTTTAAAAATGTAATTATTTGGCTTCATATTTTTTTAAAATGACGTTAAATTCTGAAATTTTCTAACTTGGTAAGCTTTAGAAATGTACTTATTTCGTTTTCAAATCTTTTTAAGATTGTGTTAGTATGAAGTTTCCTAACTTGATATGGAGTAAATCGGGGAGTGTCTGAGTACGATCTTTGGCAAACGCGAACAATCCTTATCGTTATTTTACTCAGTCACATATTCATTCTTTCTGTCATTTTCTTGTCCATAAATTAAGATCTTCTACAATGAACACACAGAAAGCACCAATACGAAAAAGCAGAAAAGACACATCCAGTACCCAGACACAAAATGTAGACAGGACATTTGGATCTTAACTTTATCTTTTATTTTACTACGCTGGGAACATCTTCGCTTTGTTCCACATATGTCAATATTGTTTGTTTCACGACACTGTATCACACAACATAAAGATAGGACGAATGCTCAGTGATAAACTGGGAACAGTTTCTTATAAAGCAATAGAGGCATAATTCACTTCTACAATATTCTTGGTATGTGATGTGAGTCACATCCTGTGATCTGTAATTGACCCATACGCGGGTGTGGCTAAATCCCACACGGGTTTCCATGGTTAGAGTCTGTGTTTGAGTCGCACCAGGTTTTTCATTGTTACCGGGTTATACCCTTGGTGTGTGATTGAGTCACATTCCTTTATTTAGTGAAGGGCTTTTTTATTGGGTTACAACCGTGTTTGACAGTGATGTCAGAACTCTGACTGGAAGATTGTGACGTGAATGTTGTTACCCCATAGTACGACAAAGCACGATCTAGTTTAATAATATCCTGCGAGGGCAGATCATTAACAGTTTCCGTCTCAATAACAGGTGTTACCTTAGAATATCGAACCCCATTCCTCCCGAATATAAACCAGAAGCATTCCCGCTGCTCTTATGTGATCGATAGAACTTACTGGACTTCGTAAATACCCGTACTCTGTAGAGTAAACAGCAGATAAAAGTACAAGACAAAGTCGTCCCTATACACGTCACGATGGCATAGATTGGGAGTGCAGTTATAGCTCCACTCATTCTTAACCTCTACACTAAATGCGAGTGGTGGTCCTCACTCACCGACCGCTCTATCTCCAAGAAAGAACACCTGTACTCGTTGAATTGGAAGCTGGATGGTAGTCAGAGTCAGTTTGGAAGTTTCGAGAGAGATATAGCTCTTGTCTGTGCTGGGATTCGAACCCAGAATCGTCCATCTCATAGCCTATTCACCGTACTGACTGAGCTACCTTTGGATAACTACAAAGTCACCGTCCAAAACAGATGCGTTCGCGTTTGCGATAGTATCGAATCCGAAACCGGTTTGGTCAGCCATGATACGGTGAGATATAATGTAGGATCGAACGTGTTTAAAATATGAACAGCAGCTGTAGATGGCAAAAATATTTGGACGTGCCCGTGTGACATTCCTTTGTCATTACAGCATAAAAACAAAATATTTTTTTCGTATCAGTCAATATCGCTAATGCATGTCATCTGATAGCTTTACTGTGCTGCCCCACGATTCGTCGGTCATATTCTAGCCAAATAGCAATTTACTAAATCAGTTTTAATGTCAGTACACTTTTCAAAGAGCATGAAGAGTCAAATCCACTCTATAAATATGTTGTAGCAACCCCTTTTTATGTATTTTACGTTTTAACCTTTTAAAGCCTAGCGGTAACTTTACGTACCACCAGGTTTAAAATTAAAAAATTCTACGTGGTGCCCACATTGCGTTTATGTGTTTTGTACGGATCTCAGAACAAACAGCGATTATTTCCCTATACAGCATTAACTGACTGGTTTTTATAACGGAGACGGAGTGTGTTTACTGCGCGGTACGGACTGAATCTTTAAATATAATTCTACGTTCTGCCCACACAGAGTATTTATGTGTTTTTGTGTGGATCTCAGAACAAACAGCGATCATTTCCCTATACAGCATTAACTGACTGGTTTTTATAACGGAGACGGAGTGTGTTTACTGCGCGGTACGGACTGAATCTATATGTACACACCTAAAGCCCAGTGGTTACTGTATGTACCGCCAGGTTTAACATTCACAAATTCTACATTCTGCCCACACAGTGTATTTATGTGTTTTGTGTGGATCTCAGAACAAACAGCGATTATTTCCCTATACAGCATTAACTGGCTGGTTTTTATAACCTAGACGGAGTGTGTTTACTGCGCGGTACGGACTGAATCTATATGTACACACATAAAGCCCAGTGGTTACTTTATGTACCGCCAGGTTTAACATTCACAAATTCTACGTTCTGCCCACACAGTGTATTTATGTGTTTTGTGTGGATCTCAGAACAAATAGCGCTTATTTTCCTATACAACATTAACTGACTGGTTTTTATAACCAAGACGGAGTGTGTTTACTGCGCAGTACGAACTGAGTCCTTATACAAAACAGATACGCTTCGTCTTTAAAGGGTTAACCTGTTAACAACTCTTTGACGAAATTTGGGTGTATAAATTCCGCTCTAATCTTTGAAGAAAACAAAACTAATTATCTAACACCGAGTTTTTACCTGATAAAGAAGCCGGTAAAAAGGATTTTAGAATCTGTGTTGGATTTCACAGAGCACCAGGCCGTAAAAATGCATTGAGAGTGTAGCTACAGACCCTTGTATTCAGTACTTTGGTGTTATAAGGGCATGATTTGGAATTGTATTCGTGGAGACATAGACGTTTTTACTCCTCTGATGTGATGTCATTTGGACCACAGAATATCTGACAATGTGGCCAAAAATGTAGCTATTCTTGCAGAGAATTGAACCACTGCCATTCATTACTTGGTCACTCAATTTACTGAGACCATATGCGCTCTGTAGGTATCCATAGAGATGGCTTTAGACTTGAAAAGTTCTTAAAAACCCCTTATGTTTTTTTATCTGTGGCTTAACCTATTAGTACATGGGGTTTACATGCTTACCCTCCACGTAAGGCGTTATGCATCGCACTTAAAGCGAAATACGCAGATATTGTCATTTCAGCACCATTCACTGTGAATACTTTGATATTTCTCCTTGCTTGCCTTGCGAGAACACTAAGGTGAGGTAAAAGTGAAATTTAACCCTTTAAAGACGAAGCGCATCTGTTTTATATAAGGACTCAGTGCGTACCGCGCTGTAAACACTCTCCACTTCGGTTAT
>BLKM01000075.1:395142-407917 GCA_013340265.1 Coptotermes formosanus
GTTCTGAGATCCACACAAAACACATAAATACACTGTGTGGGCAGAACGTAGAATTTGTGAATGTTAAACCTGGTGGTACATACAGTAACCACTGGGCTTTAGGTGTGTACATATAGATTCAGTCCGTACCGCGCAGTAAACACACTCCGTCTCGGTTACAAAAAGCAGTCAGTTAATGCTGTATAGAGAAATAATCGCTGTTTGTTCTGAGATCCACACAAAACACATAAACACACTGTGTGGGCAGAACGTAGAATTTGTGAATGTTAAACCTGTCGGTACATAAAGTAACCACTGGGCTTTAGGTGTGTACATATAGATTCAGTCCGTACCGCGCAGTAAACACACTCCGTCTCGGTTATAAAAACCAGTCAGTTAATGCTGTATGGGGAAATAATCGCTGTTTGTTCTGAGATCCATACAGAACCCTCCCCTGTATCGGGGCTTCACAACCACACTCAGACACACACCACACGCGGTACGACTCCTCTGGACGAGTGATCGGCCCGACGCAGAGACCTCTACCTGACAACACACAGCACACACAAGAGACAGACATCCATTCCCCCGGCGGGATTCGAACCCGCAATCCCAGCAAGCGAGCGGCCTCAGACCGACGCCTTAGACGGCGCGGCCACTGGGATCGGCGCTCATTTTGCTTGGTAGTGTAAATAACCAAGAGATGCCCATTAAAATCCCATCCTAAATAGTCCTAAGTTGACAATAAATATTCAAAAAAACTGCACAAAAATATCATACATTTATAAAACTTTTGTCCTTTTATTTTTGTGCAGTTGTTGGAAAAAACGTTGTGAACTCTTTTACTGCACGGGGTATGGATAATTTTAACTAAGTTCCATTTTAAGCCTTAATACACAATTATAGAAGTGTAAAGCTTACATTATTTTGATAAACTAGATATTAATAAAGATAAGTGCAGTAAGATACAGGCAGGACGGTCCGGGGTTCGAATCCCGGCAGTGGTACGAGATTTATCTCTTGTCCATGAAGTCCAGACCGGCCGTTGGGCCCCATCTAGCCTCCTGTTCAATGGCTATCACGGTTCTTTTTAATGAGTAAAGTGGCCGGCGCGTGATGTTACTCAGTGTTCTCTACCTACAGCCGTGGCTAAGAACAAGTGGCGCTATGCCTCTGCTCCTCCTGCACGTCTTAATGGCGTGGACAGGCACAATTTTATATTTTGCTTTACCACAGGGCAACGTTAATGTACGGTGTTGTGGCCAAACTTGAGAAGGTTAAATATTGTTTAATTAACACAACTAATGAATTTGGCGTCGTCGCAGTCCTTCCCTCTTCTACCTGCTCGCAGCAGGTGTCGAGGTTGTTTATTTTCACTTGATCACACTCAGACACACACCACAGTCGGTAGGACTCCTCTGGACGAGGGATCGGCACGTCGCAGAGACCTCTACCTGACAACACAAACACTGTACAAGACAAATATCCATGCCCTCGGTGGGATTCGAACCCACGATCCCAGCAAGCGCTCGGCCGCAGACCTACGCCTTAGACCGCGCGGCCACTGGGATCGGCAATGAATTTTGTGTTGCCAAATAACACTTGAACCTAATTTTTGACTCAATCAAGTAATTATTGAGGCAACTGTTGTGTGCGGAGCTTTGGTGAATGTAACAGATTTAGCTTTCCTGAGTGTGTGCTTTTTTCGCTATGTTTTTTCATAACCAGTAATCTAAACCTGAGTACCAGGGAGATATGATACAGCGTTGTTTAAATAAACACTATTTACAAGTAACAAAGGGGGGCATGGTTGTTAACCGTTTAAAGCCTAGCGGTAACTTTACGTACCACCAGGTTTAACATTAAAAAATTCTACGTGGTGCCCACATTGCGTTTATGTGTTTTGTACGGATCTCAGAACAAACAGCAACTTTTGCCTTATAAAACATTAAGAGACTGGTTTTTATAGCCGAAGTGGAGAGTGTTTACAGCGCGGTACGCACTGAGTCCTTATATAAAACAGATACACTTGGTCTTTAAAGGGTTAATGAAAGATATTAATATGGAGTACTGTAAAGTTTGTGCGATATGTTGTTACTAACCTTGGTTCAAACATCGACGAAATTATGCCTGAAATTGAATTCACGTGGATCTTAAAATGAAGAAGTATCCGTACTTGTTATTGTGTCTGATTGCTGAACTGGAGTCACTGAACTGTATATCTTTGCCAGTTTGAATCTTTGAAGTCATCGACCTTCGGGCACAATTGCCGCTTTCATTTGTCACTTGCAAAGCTTATAGCACGCGCAGATATCACACTGCACAGCGTCAGAATAACTGCTCCTTTGTAATTCTTTTTGTGTTTGGTAAATATTAATAATATTACAAATCGAGATATATTTCGCAATGAACCATATATTCAGTTTTATGTAGGATCTAATAATTGCTTTTAGAACAATTTGTGTGTGATACAATCGATAAGGGTCTATTCCGATCAAACGTGTGTTTCACTGGTCGGTTATAAAACAAACTTAAAACCTCTCTTAAAGTTTCCATGCACACACTTAACCAATATATATCCATTTGTAATTTATTTGACAGTGGTACTAGTAGTTCAGGAAACATAACATCAAGTTATACTATGATTAATGAATAATAATTTTAAAACGCGTGGAAGCGATCTCCGTCTAACATTAAATGCCATGTTACTGAAGTCCTGAGGAAAACCGTGAATAACTCTGGTAAAATTTATGAGTATCGATTCAGTAGTTCAGTATATATAGCATGTGATCTAACGTTGGAATGGACGCGATTTCGAAAATACTTTCACGTATAATATTCCTTTATTTTGATGCACGTATTCTACAAATGGTATTTTAGTATCAGCCGCTTTGACACGCAAAATCTAGCTACAAGGAAGAATGGTAAAAGAGAGTCGAATATCTGATGCGTGTAAGTGATGTTAAGCCATGTTTTTATGGCAGAGAAGTTTGGCAGATGTCACCTTGGAATTTTGAATACTCATTGGTTAACTTGCTAGTGGGTCCCGTGACTGACAAACTCCGCCCTGTAATGTGGCCCCGGAGGGAACACTGACCTCGGTGGCAAATTTCCAGTTTGGGTTACGCAGTGCCATTCGCTGCGATCACGCAATGGGCCAGTGGGAGCTGATCTGCCTCAATTGTTGTTAGGTTCAGATTTGGACTGGCTGCCACGTTATATGCTTCGCATCTCCACATTTATACTAATACATTCTTTACAGCTTCCGTTTTCAGTTCCTGTTTACAGTCTGAAATATTTCGGCCGCGTTCGCATAGCAACGAAACGCGCCTGTTAGCATCGTTAAGTCCGTCCTTCTCTCCGTGTGTTTGCATGTATCAGCACGACTCCCACGCGACGGATTTTCATGAAATTTGATATTGGGGACTTATATGAAAAGAAAAACTGTCGTGAAAATGAAAATTTGGTCAAAATCGGGCATAAATGTTGCGCACTTTGCATGAAGATCTATGTAATTTTTTATTGTTCTTGGCGAAAATAAATTTCCATAAAAGCGTTCTCTTACAGTGAGAAGGTATGAGACTACTGGAATAGCTGTGGAGGTATCAATAATAGGCGAACGCGCCACAATATTACATTATACGTACATTGTCTACCTTGTTGTTTCTTTGTTCTTTTAACCTTCTAAAGCCTAGCGGTAACTTTACATACCACCAGGTTTAACATTAAAAAATTCTACGTGGTGCCCACATTGCGTTTATGTGTTTTGTACGGATCTCAGAACAAACAGCAACTTTTGCCTTATAAAACATTAAGAGACTGGTTTTTATAACCGAAGTGGAGAGTGTTTACAGCGCGGTACGCACTGAGCCCTTATATAAAAGACACCTTTCTTCTTTAAAGGGTTAATGGGTGTAAGTGGTTAGAATGCACTCAACTGGCTGAAGACTTGTTGCGGTTGTTGGTTTTTATGCAGACTCTAATAACATTTCCAGTTGCATACAACGTGTGGAATTTCTCAGAAAGTTAAGCAAATACCAGCTTATCAAGATGAGCTCTGATCTTGGGAGGAACTGACGTGATTTTTATGAGATTATTCACTGTTCTTTATTGTGTTTATTTATTCATATATCTTGTTTAATTTTGCCATTGTTATGCACTTTTCTTCTGTGTCTGTTTAACAATTTAAGAAATAGGATAATAATACATGTATACAAGAGAATTGATGTAGAAAGGTTCAGAAGAAGAAGAAGAGACGGGAGAACGAGAGAAGTGTAACAATTAACACATTAAAGGCCAAGAATAACACGAATTATATTTAGAGCATCGTTCCTTACCGCGCAGTAAACACACTCCGTCTCGGTTATAAAAAGCAGTCAGTTAATGTTGTATAGGGAAATAATCGCTGTTTGTTCTGAGATCCACACAAAACACATAAATACACTGTGTGGGCAGAACGTAGAATTTTTAGGTGCTTTCGCAAATTTGCGAAAAGCGACTATTAGCTTCGAATTCAGCCTAAGGTAGCTGGGAAGAGGTCAGTCGGTACAGTGACTCCCTGCGGGTTGGCCGGTACGTATTTCGAGCCCCGACAAGGGCAGTAGATATTTATCTTCTCCCAAAATCTTAAGACAGGTCCTAAGAGACACCCAGCCTCCTATTCAAAAGCGTACCCGGGGTTCTTCCCAGGCGACAAAGCGGATGGATAGTGAAGTTGACGACTCACCTCCATCTCGTGCCGATGTTAAGAGTAAGTGTAGTTATACACCTACTCCCCACGCATGCCTTCGTGGCGTGGACAGTGACAAGTTTACCTGTACGGTTACGTCATTCACCGTGTCGTGCAAGCTCGCACCGCAAACGCTGTGCGTAGCAACACAGTGTTACAGCCCGTAGCCGTGCAAATGATGGCTTAAGGCTAGGTTCGTTATAATTGTAGTTGTGAAGGTCGCGGTGTAGAGGACGGACTGCAACACTGGAGGGGGGGAAACTAAGTAGAGGAACAACAGACGCGTTTTATACTGTGGAGGATAGAAATGGTCTAAACTGTGAATTTGTTCATCGAAGTGTATAATGACGTCTGTAGATGAAGGGAGATGCCTCGTACGTAAAGAAAAAGAGAAAGGGATACAAATTGTTGCAGGGGTGCCTCCAAGGGGGCTGGTGTGCCCCCAAACCCCCTAAAAGCGAAATTTAAAAAACATAGATTTTCTTGATATTATGATATCAAAAGCTTTACGTGAGTTAACCGGTCAACCAAAATTAGTCACTGACATCGGCTGATGGCTAGTAAATCAGAATTTCGAAAAATGAATAATGAAATTAAGAAAAAAAGAAACAAGAAGGCAGGACACTGTGACTGAGTCACGCAATATGTAGTTATGTTTGTACGTATATAAACACAGTTGTAGACAGTGTTATGTTGTGCTTACGACGTGATTTTGTAACATAATTTTTAAATCAAAGGTAAATTATATATAGCCTCATGGTCAAACCCCCCCCCCCCCACCATGCAGAAAAATTCTCGGTGCGCACCTGCATTGTTGGAACGTAAAATATACAAAAATGGAAGAAAGTTTTTTTTAAATAATGCGTATTTGGACATGGATGGAGAAATAACACATAAGGAAATAATCATTTGAAATATTATTCTAAAATAGAAATATCTAGACAAGTTTTTACACAGAATTTCATGTAAAGCGGAAACAAAATGGATTAAACTGCGTGAAGTTTGCAGGAAGAGGAGGCGTTGTAAATGTAAACACTTTCTTTCTTAAAGTACCTAACCTTGTTATGCACAGAATAAATAGTATAAACTGGCCTATGTATATTAGTAAATAAATGATATGAATATTTTATTTGATTACTGTTTATCGAAAGCCCGTACAGCCACCAGGATCACCGTGACTTCATGACCAGTAAAGAAGGCTAATTTTCTTTTCTGCCGATAAAAGAAAACAAAAGCAACAACAAAATTTTCGTTTTTCCACGCCTTACAACCTTATTGTATTGAAGTTTAGACACATTTTCGGAATTTATTATGATTACGTAAAAAGCCGTGATAGCTCAGTTACCATAGTGAGTGGACTACAGGCTGAACAAGTGAATGATTGTGGTTCTAATCCCGGAATGAACAAAACATTTTTCTCTCTTCCAAATCTTCCAGACCGACTGTGGTAAAGGGGATTTCGTTACTGGAGGTTAAAGCAACCATGGTGTGAGGTTGACGGCTTACCTCTGTCTAGTGTCAAGGTTTAGAATGACTGGATCTCTAACTTGTGAACAGGTCTTCCTGGTTAAATTCTAAAAGGTTTTGACGACGGTGTATAATATTGTGTGGTGATGGGTTTATGGACTTTATCCACCGTCCGAAGAGTAAAATATTAAAAATATTAAAAAATTAAAATCACAACGTTTCGGAAGCTGGCTCTGCTTCCATCCTCAGGTGAATGGAGGGGGAGAAGAGAAGAACGCCTACTCTGTTGGACCCCTTAGACAGAGCTAGCCTCCATCACTGGACAACTAGCTTTGTCTAACGGGCCCAACAGAGTAGGTGTTCTTCTCTTCTCGCCCTACCCACACCTGAAGACGGAAGCAGAACCAACATCCGAAACGTTGTGATTTTAATTTTTAATATACTTTTTTAATATTTTACTCTTCGGACGATGGATAAAGTCCATAAACCCATGACCACACAAGTCCTCCTGGCTTTCACAGGAATAACGTACTTGTGTTGAAGATTCGTATTTCGGATGAGTAGACATATTAAGAATAATTAATATGCGTCATATTTCTTGAATATTTTGTTGAAATGCTACTCTACTAATAATTGCTACTTACTGCCTTGTTTCCAGATTAAATGTTAAAGGTCATATTACCACATTTTCTTTCGTCATTTGTTCAAGATAATTATGTAAAATATATTGCTATTTTTAGTAGCCTTTTTATGGAAAATACCTACAAGCAGGCCCAACCAAGGCCGAAATAGCATCCAGTTTTGATGACCTTCATTAAAGAGGCCGTCTTTCATTCGTGTTCCTTGCTCAGTACGCTGATATACGGTACAGACTACATGTCTCTACACAGCACCAGCACAGCTTACATAGCCACTGCCACGAATTGTTCCGATTTCACTCAACTAAGATTAACCCTTTAAAAGACGAAGCCTATCTGTCTTATACAAGGACTCAGTGCGTACCGCGCTGTAAACACTCTCCACTTCGGTTATAAAGACCAGTCTCTTAATGTTTTATAAGGCAAAAGTTGCTGTTTGTTCTGAGATCCGTACAAAACACATAAACGCAATGTGGGCACCACGTAGAATTTTTTAATGTTAAACCTGGTCGTATGTAAAGTTACCGCTAGGCTTTAAAAGGATAAAGACGAAGCGTATCTGTTTTATATAAGGACTCAGTGCGTACCGCGCTGTAAACACTCTCCACTTCGGTTATAAAAACCAGTCTCTTAATGTTTTATAAGGCAAAAGTTGCTGTTTGTTCTGAGATCCGTACAAAACACATAAACGCAATGTGGGAACCACGTAGAATTTTTTAATGCTAAACCTGTTAGTACGTAAAGTTACCGCTAGGCTTTAAAATGTTAAGCTAGTCTATTCAGTATAGTGGCTAGACTTCGAGCCGAATGGCCCAGGAAGCGTGGTTCGTTCCGGGGGGATGCAAGGGAATATTCTCTCTTCCAAAGCCTTCAGACCGTCTCTGGAACCAAATCATACTCTGAATCAATGGATACCAGCTTCGCGTCCTTCGGGGATAAAGCGGCTACCACAGTCCGTCTGGGGTATTTCTGTGAAGGTGCAGTTCATTTTTGTTAAGTTACACTTCCAAATTTTGGAAACGAGATGCTATAAAATATGTACAGGTTGCTTAAGTATCATTCCTTTTAAGCCAAAGTTTAAGGAAGAAAATTATAAGGAATTTTAAGACTGCGTCCCATAACTGTAACGACTATATAGTATAATTTGCACCAATAAGATATTTACAAATTTAAAGCGCAGTAATACGTAGCTGAAGTTGTAATTGTATGCAGTAAGGAGAGAGTCTGTATGTTTTCTCTTCAAAATTACTCGCTAAGTGATACCGTCCTTACAGTATTTATAAGGATATTCAATTTTGTTCCACTTTCTTCAACACAGTCGTCACTTTTGTCCGTGTTTCGATCACATGGAATTTATCAGTGATAATTTTTTTCCTCCAAAAGGTGATATGTGTCTCTGTTGCCAATGCGGTCTGAAAACCTTTCGAATTTTTAATAAAGTATTTCTTTTATTTAAGTCACACAACTAAAGTACGTAGCTGAAATAAATCCGTCATTTATGGATAATGTATTGCAAAATTTTTGGCCGTTCTCTTTTATTTTTTTTTGTTTTATTTGCTTTGCTTTTCCTTTCGCTGTTTTTTACAATTTTCTTTTTATTTCTTTTCGTGCTAGCTCTCTAATTAGCTTCTAGGCTACTGAGTAAATAAATAATTGGTTTATTATTTTTTATTATTTTTAATTTATTGTGTAGGTAGTTCTAAAAGGGGTTTTTATACCTTGAACGTAAAATTATATCTGAAATTTATTACTGCAGTTATTTATTTTATCATATTACATCTTAATAAATAGTTTTGACTAATACCATATCATAAACGGCTTAAAATCTGAATTTCTTTGAAATAATTAACTACATATCCAACCAGCCAGCTAACGAACCAACCAACCAACCAACCAACCAACAACCCAAGCAAGCAAGCAAGCAAGCAAGCAAGCAAGCAAGCAACCAACCAACCAAAAATTGCTTGCAGCAGTGTCCTTCTTTAGATATCAATGCCCAGCTTTTCTAGATATTCCTTGCGGATTTTGAAACAAGAAATTTCATTACTACTTTCAAAAGACGCCGCTTCTGGTCCCTGTAATGTTTCAAGCATATCTAGCCCACACCTTTCCACCCGATTTGCGAATTCCGTGTATCATGTAACGGTCCGAATTCTGTCTCTTTTATTTTTACATTTATTTTTCCATAAAAATATATTCCGCCTGTTTGATAAAAAGGAGATTAAGATAAAATGTGATTATTATAAAATAAGGTTCGCAAGAGATTTGTTGTTATCAAATAGTGCCTCTAATATAAAATTTTGTTATTAAAAAGTAATAGAATAATGTAACAGTGTATGTCATGAAATAAATAAACGGTTTCCAGCATAAATGGTAAAACGGCTTACCCAATCTGTATGTTTCTGTTTCTATAAGTCTATTATTATTATTATTATTATTATTAGCAGTAGTAGTAATAGTAGTACTAACAGTAGTAGTACTAGTAGTAGTATAAGGACTGTCCACTTAGAAAGGAAAAATACAGAAATTTTTATTCAGTTACTACATGCACGGAAAATTACTCCAGCACCATTGCTAAGACACGGTTAAAACCACATGGAAAATGCGATCGTTCGGGGAAAATTAAAAATATAACGTTTGCTAGGAAATTATGAAACTCGACGCTGCTAATATCCATCGCTCTAGAGAAGCACAAAACTCTGTTACATTACCGTTGATAGGTAAGTGGAAGAAACAAATTTTTCTGAAATTACAGTACAAGACTACCTGCATTGGCACGCGCTTTGTTATTAGTAGTGTAATTAACTGATGTTATTCATTGACAGGGTTATTAAGAACTGCCTAATGCGCAAGAACGGTTGTGGAATCTTAGATAATTAGATAAACATCTGTGTGTGTGTGTGTGTGTGTGTGTGTGTGTGTGTGTGTGTGTGTGTGTGTGTGTGTGTGTGGTGTCCACTTTGCCGCTTCCAGCTTGCTGAAATTTGCTTCCAGCATGTTCTCTCGTACCTGCACTTACTGGCAGACACCTGCTTTGTCAAACAGTAGGCCAGCCTTTTCCTCTAGGTTGGTGATAGGTCTGTTTAGGACTCAGACGTATACATCGTCAGGGTTCCTTCCCACTCTATCCGGAATTTAATGTCATTGCCCTCTGTATTAATTTTCTACTTCTTTCGGATTGCCCATCATATTGTTCGCGTATAATGCTGCTTCCAATTTATACAGGCAAGCACAACCACGTACCTTTTTCCTCAGTTTTTATTGGTATTGTGCTTTATAGTGTAATGCATTGCAGCAATAAATAATATGTCGTAGTAATAAAATCCATTATACTAGTAATAAAAATTAAAAAGTAAAGTACTTTGTTGTACAAAAACACTAATCACCAACAGATGTACAAAGAGAGTTTTATCATCAATCGTAACACACTCCTACATGTTTCGGCCCTGCTGGGTCATCTTCAGGGAGAACTTTTTTGATATCGTTAACCTTTTAAAGCCTAGCGGTAACTTTACGTACAGTCAGGTTTAACATTAAAAAATTCTACGTGGTGCCCACATTGCGTTTATGTGTTTTGTACGGATCTCAGAACAAACAGCAACTTTTGCCTTATAAAACATTAAGAGACTGGTTTTTATAACCGAGGTGGAGAGTGTTTACTGCGCGGTACGCACTGAGTCCTTATATAAAACAGATAAGCTTCCTCTTTAAGGGGTTAAACTAAGGTTGCACATTATAGTTGAGTGAGAATGTGCTGTTGACTGTGTGCTGTGTACTGGAGGCGTGAACTCTATGGGGTCCGGGCCTGCATGTGCAGTGCAGGCCGGGACCGCGGACAGTTCACGCCTCCAAAAACAACGCAGCACACAGTCAACAGCACATTCTCACTCAACTATAATGTGCAACCTTAGTTTAACGATAACAAAAAAGTTCTCCCTGAAGATGACCCAGCAGGGTCGAAACATGTAGGAGTGTGTTACGATTGATGATAAAACTCTCTTTGTGCATCTGTTGGTGATTAGTGTTTTTGTATAATATAGTGCATGGACATGGAACACATTAAATTTTTACTTTGTTGTGTTTGTCTGTATAAATTTGGAAACAGTATTAATTTTCTAAGTTTTCGAAACTGCAGACCTATTCTGGACCCTGGCCCTCTACTCTAAGTTAAATTCCAAAACTCTCAATATCTCTAGTATAAGATTTCCCCGGTTCAAAACCTGTTTTTGTTTTGGCCGAGGGGTATATTTCCGTTGTTACGTTCAAGGTGGTCAGCTAGCGTTAGTTATAACTGTGGTCCGTAATTGTTCATTCTCGAATCAACAGATTAGACTCAAGGACTTACAGCAGTGAAAATTTAGAATTCCCCTCAGTTGTGACGCAGTGTTGTCTGGTAGGATATTACCAAAACATCGCAGAAACGTGCCGCTTCTTTCTTCACAGTAGTTATCAAGATTTGGGCTGCAGGCTTCTTTGGAACGTCAGTAAATATCTACAAGGCTGCACACTGACTTAACTTTTAAAAACTGCAGGTTAAACTGTCATTATAAGTTCCGACCACGTGATCTGCTAATTAAGTGGTATTTATACGCTTTTTATGGGTTTCTTATAAAATAAAAACGAAACTTACATGGAGGTCATGTCTAGTTTTTTTTGTCTGTGACATAACATCATTTCCTAAGAATCAGACATTATTTTTATAATTCAACATTGAATTTGTTGGTTTATTCAACGAGTCTGTCAGTATGTATATATATATGAAAGCCGTTTATAAATTGAGTTTAACCCTTTAAAGACGAAGCGTATCTGTTTTATATAAGGACTCAGTGCGTACCGCGCTGTCAACACTCTCCGTTTCGGTTATAAAAACCAGTCTGTTAGTGTTTTATAAGGCAAAAGTTGCTGTTTGTTCTGAGATCCGTACAAAACACATAAACGCAATGTGGGCACCACGTAGAATTTTTTAATGTTAAACCTGGTGGTACGTAAACTTACCGCTAGGCTTTAAAAGGTTAAAGACGAGGCGTATCTCTTTTATATAAGGACTCAGTGCGTACCGCGCAGTAAACAGTCTCCACCTCGGTTATAAAGACCAATCTCTTAATGTTTTCTGAGGCAAAAGTTGCTGTTTGTTCTGAGATCCGTACAAAACACATAAACGCAATGTGGGCACCACGTAGAATTTCTTTAATGTTAAACCTGGTGGT
Organism: Coptotermes formosanus; assembly: GCA_013340265.1. Taxonomy (NCBI): domain Eukaryota; kingdom Metazoa; phylum Arthropoda; class Insecta; order Blattodea; family Rhinotermitidae; genus Coptotermes; species Coptotermes formosanus. The sequence goes on from BLKM01000075.1 coordinate 407,163, forward strand.
ACGTAAAGTTACCGCTAGGCTTTAAAAGAGTAAAATGCTTATTTTGGGTTCTTTGCTATCAACTTAAAGAACAACACTTCACGTTTGATTGTACAGCTGCCTTTTTTCCAGTACTTTTCCACACAGTCCCCGCCAAAACTGAGATATGAGCTTTCTGTTCCCTGTTGATATCGGTCTGTGTCCTGTGTTATCAGCCATCGTGCCACAAGTCTTCCCACCTCGCGATCGTCTTCCAATTTGTGGCCTCCTAAATTTTTTAACATCTCGCTGACGACTTCTGTTTATAAAATCACAGTAAGAGTTAGCGCAAGTGTCGTTGAAACGGTAGACTGGATTCATGTAGGTCAGTTCAAATTCGGTGACGGAACTTTGCTAAAACTCGGGCATGACTTCTGGTTCGATGAATGCTGTAAGTACCTTTATTAGCTATGCAACTGTCATCTTCTGAAGAAGAGTTTTGTTCAGTGCATTTCGTAATAATTATGTTATTATAGAGAAGGGAATCTTATTATTTGTAGTCTCTACATGAAAATGTACCATGATATAACGGAATTAACCCTTTAAAGACGAAGCGTATCTGTTTTATATAAGGACTCAGTGCGTACCGCGCTGTAAACACTCTCCACTTCGGTTATAAAAACCAATCTCTTAATGTTTTATAAGGCAAAAGTTGCTGTTTGTTCTGAGATCCGTACAAAACACATAAACGCAATGTGGGCACCACGTAGAATTTTTTAATGTTAAACCTGGTGGTA